>CAKAOI010030007.1:17295-38442 GCA_916701655.1 Sebastiscus albofasciatus | reverse complement strand
ACTACCGGCTGCTCCTTCAGGGCAGGTTTAGCTTTCTGGGCACCAGATGGTTTGGCTGATGCTTTGGTTGGTCCCGTCCTCTGAGGAAACAAGTCAAATGCAGTTTTATTCAGAAATGGGTATTTATTGAGAGTTTTGGGCTGTAAGGCAGGTTAGAGTTAAAGAAATGAAACATGTTTTTACTTTTTAAAGTCAAGTTGGGGAGAATAAACAGATTTACTTAAAGGAGCAATATGAAGCACTGACAGCTGGTGTTTTAAAATGGGTGCTGCAGTCCAAAGGGTGACTGATAGCAGTTAGCATCACACCATCAACCTCTAGCCAGCAGTAAATGGAATCACTTCACCGGCTGTGTGTCTCAAATACTCTGCCTTGATAACCAGCTGCTCACGGACTCTTCTTGCATTTCTTTAGTTGTATCCACATGGTTGAATGCACTAATTGTAAGTTGCTTTGGATAAAAGGCTCAGCTAAATCAATGTAATGTATCTTGCTACATGTTAAACACATGTGATTCCAAAAACAGGCATTAATCTGCAGCTACAGCAGCCTCCGCTACATGTCCAGGTGTGTTTGTGTCCAGGTGTGTTTGTGTCTATTATCTGATACAGGTGAAACAACCCATAATCCAGATAAAAGGAGGTGTAAGACAACATGGAAAGCAGAGATATTGAACCACTGGTGTTATTGTTCATCATCATCATCATCATGTTACCTTTGTGACTGCAGCTGCAGTAAAGTTGGTGATCTCTCCGAGAGCAGCTCTCCTCTGACCTGCTGAGCTTTTACTCATCTTCATCTTCATCTTCAGCTGGTTCTCTGCAGCCTGCAGCTGAGAGCAGAAGGAGAGGAAACACAACTCAGGAAGTCTGGTGTACAGAGTCTCAGAAAGCCCAGCAGGGAGCAGAAGCTAACGAAACTAGCAGCGGTAAAACAGTAAAGTAGAGCCATGACTTCAGTTGACTCACGACAGCAGGACCTTGAACAGACGACATGTTGAACAGCAACGAGGTCAAACTGAGACTTAAAGGAACAACGAGGTGGTTTCTCTTCAGCAGCAGCAGCAGGTTTGATCCGGTAACACGAGAAGGACTTCTGACTTCTGCAGGTAAACAACGAGGAGCCGAGCAGCTTTCAAATAGAGATCCCTGCAATCTGATTGGCTCCTGATCTGGGAGGACGTTCCTGATTGGCTGACAGCCAATGACGTCATAGGAGCAATCTGGTGATATCTAAATTCAGAAAATAATAGTAAAATAATAAATAAAAATATGTAAACAATTCTAAATACAGCCTAAGATTGTGAAATTAATAATAAAAAATATTATTAACATAATAATTATTGTTCATAAATAAAGGTGCAATCTGGTGATATTTAAATTCAGAAAATAGAAAAATAATAAATAAAAATATATAAATAATAGTGAAATTATTGTTTAGTGGTAGAAGTCCTCAGATAATTTTAAATAAACACATATTTAAATTCTGAAATTAAATGAAAAATAATAAATAAAAACATAAATAATAGTGTAATTATTGTTCAGAGGTGGAAGCATATATATATAAAACAGTTTTATATTTAAGGGTGGAAGAACTCATCCTTTTAAATAAACACATGAATAGCCTCAGATTTTGTAAAATATTTGAACAATAATTTATGAAGTCATTGACGAAATTATCAAAACTCAATTCATTATTATTAATTAGCATAATTAATTATTAATTATTTTTATTGTAATAATAAGTTTTATTGAATGAAATTTAATTTAAAAAATGCCCCTTTTATATCATAATGTCACTTTTATATATTATATTTAAATTCAGAAAATAATATTAAAATAATAAATACAAATATATAAATAATAGTCTAAATACAGCCTAAGATTGGGAAATGAATAATACAAAATATTATTAAAATAATGATTATTGTTCATAAATATATGAACAATAATTTGTGAAATAATTGACAATTTTCAAACTCAATTAATTATTAATAATGAGCATAATTATTAATTATTGTTATTGTAATAAGAGTTTTATTGAATCAAATTTTTGTAAAAAAAATACCTTTTTATTTCATGTCACTTTTGCCCCCCCCGCTTCTATAACTACACCTCTTTAGCATTTAGCTAAGCCTTAGCATAACAAGTCCAACTAGCTAAACTAGCTTGCGAGCTCGGGTTCATTAAAGTGAAGAGCCAGTGTTAGCATCGTTAGCTAACTCCTGATTGGCTGACAACCAATGAGGTCATCGGAACAATCTGGTGAAGTTTATTTTCTTTTTTTCTCGTTAAGTTATGACTTTATTCTCATAATATTACGACGTAATATGCGTCACACTTTCTCCTTTTCCAGCTAAACCGTGCTACAAGATGATTCTGAGAACATCTGAGGAGAGAAATAGACATTAACGTAACATAATATTGATTCATATTTGATCAGCGCTGCCTAGTTTGACCGTTTGGTCGGAGTTCAGAGTGATTGACAGCCGGCTCTCATAGACGGCAGCTGGACAGCAGACCTGAGATCAGCTCTTACTGCTTGTTTTCCTCCGGTCTGTGAAATCTTGCAGATGCCGTTAGGAGCACCGGAGGACACAGAGACACATGATTTTTTCCAGGTTACCTGTTTCATGTTCTACTGTCACGATATAGCAACAGTTTTATAAAAATAACTCAGCTCTTAATGCTTGTTTTCCTCCGGTCTGTGAAATCTTGCAGATGCCGTTAGGAGCACCGGACACCGGAGGAACATGATTTTTTTCAGGTTACCTGTTCCATGTTCTACTGTCACGATATAGCGACCGTTTTATAAAAATATTTTTTTTTAAATCATATTTGCTCCAATTTCCATTCAGCTTTAAGGTTAGACATTGACCTTGAATAGTTAAGGTTAGGATAGGTCGTCTGACAGTGAGTCTTGTGAGAGTTTCTGCAGATTTCAGATCAGACTTTGCGGGCTCCCTTCAAGATACGAGTGTTTTTGTTTTTGGTCTTTTCATTGGATTTGTTGACAATAATAAAACTATAGAATAGAAGCAGCCACATCTGTGACGGACACTAATCTGAATGTTGACGTCAACATCCAGCCAACCTCCAAACATTCTCAGGAAACAAGAGTCACAAAGAAACTTTATATAGTTTTCAAGTATTCAAAACTGTTAAATAAGTACAAGATGTGTTCACATGATTTACATATCGGACAATATATGCACTGTCCATTTTTAATTCTCTTTACGTTTTTCCCACTACCCACGCAACACGCTAAAATGTCCGCAAACTATTCACATTTGTTTTGCTCTTTTTTTTTTTTTTTTCTTTTTAACTTTTTGAATCAATTGGAAATCTTGACAGCTGTCTATTGGACAAAGACCACACAGACGGTACACCTGGAACAGTTTACAGTGTAGGATGGGAGACGTCCGACGACGGGGGAAGGACAGACTGAGCCAGGTTCAGAACGGTGATTAGCTGCTGGTGATATGAACAGTACATATTTTAAACACAAGGAGAAGTGGGGTTAACATTCAATCTCAGTTGATCCCTTGATTCTATTGGACAGTTCATTTATAATCCACACAAAACAAAAATTAAATAATATACAGAAGGACTGACTTGTGTTGAAGTGTTTTTCACGGGGCAGCGGATGGCTCAGCATCGTCACTCTTCATTGATTAGTTAGAAATTTGGTCTAAATGTGTCGGAAAGCTCTTTGTTAAGGCACCTAATGCTGTTGGATAGACAGTTTTTCTATGTGATTTTCTTTGCAAACTAAACAAAATAAGCACCTGTAAATAAAACAACTTAAATAAGCTACAGACACAACTGATAAAACTTGTATTACTGATGTAAAAAATGTATTTCTACAGAATTTTTGGGCCTGTTGACGTTAATGCTGCCACCATCCACCAGTAAAAGAGTTACACAGGACAAACAAAGATGGTGAGGAAATAAAAGTAGCACCATAGAGAAAATAATACACGACTCTACGCTAGTTTCAGACAATGTGATGTTTACTCCCCAAACTCTAGTGTCGATGTTACAAAAAAAAAATCTGATTAGGTAAATAAAAAGTGGAAATAAAATGTTGAGCTGAGGGACGTGAGTCTTTCTGTACATTACTTTTCATGATTACAGATTTAGGTAGTTTTTAATGTATGGATTTGGTTTGATTTAACGTTGAACTACCACGTTGTGCCATGTTACCATTATACAGCAGCTCCAACACTTATTATTCTGGACTGATTATAAAAACCTTTGTGTGCTTTTATTTCTTGGAACTCTGCAGCTTAATTAACGTAATTTATTTACAGCGCTCTGGAGAGAAAAAACAAACAAACATTGTGCAACTCCATTAAAATGTGTGACGACTGCAGGCAAACTAAACACACACTGTAGTTCCACACATGCATATTGTTACGTTTCAGTATGAAAACTTAAAAGATTATTGTGTCAGTGTTCTGCAGCACATTAACTTTTGGTGCATGTTAAAGGGACTGTATGTAAGTTTTTACACGTATAAACATTTTTTTATTGCCAATGTGAGAACAGGTTGTAACCTCAAAAACGAGACCTTCAGCAACTTCCTGGGTTTCCTCTATCAGCCTGTAGATTGCTTTTAATATTAAAAATGCAGCATCGGATGTGATGTGATATGAGCTCACAAGTGCCTTTATTTTCAGCTCCACTTACAGAGCTAACAGTGTGCAACCGTAGCTAATGTTCAGTTAGAAATGGAGTCCGCTAATGCCAAAAAAACAACCGGCCAAACGCTCCGAATCGTACTCGGGCACGGTTCGTCGATTGAAAAGGTGGTCTGGAGTACGGATCATGTGTACTCGGGTACGTTTCGCATCAGGTGTGGAAGCCAACTGTACCAAAACACGGAAGTGGACTGGTAGTTATCGTGAGTAACGTTAGCAGTCAGCGAGTCGTTTTGAAAGGGCAGGATTTTTTCAACGCCATCGGTCTCCTCCAAAATCATGGGTGATAAAACAGGAAGGTAGGCGAGAGGTTCCTTAAAATATAGACAATAGTATGGGATGGGGTTGAGCTGATTTAATGGTCTGCCTCCGAAGAACGAGAGCTGCTCAGCAGAGGGAAATAGTGTAGAGTTGGCATATTTTCACATCAAACTCGTTTTTTTTTACCAAACCAGAGTTGGTGACATTTGGAAAGAGTAACGAAGACGGTTTTGGTGAGTTTTATTTTGTTTCCCTCAAGTTTATATGAAGTGTTTTACGATGCTCCGCCGCTAGAACAGTTGATTTCAACATATAAAAATACATGTGGATGACGACGCGAGTGTACTCGAGTACGGAACAACTTTACTAATGTGAAAGCTGAGCGGGGGGGAATGTGGAGAGACAATCGTACTCGGGCATGGTACGGATCAATCGTACCTAATATGAACACGCCCTCAGACTCCAACATAAACTCCACAGAAGCACAAAAGTGAAGCCATCTTGCAAAACAGGAATGTTACCCACGTCGGGGAGAAAACTAGGATCAACATCAACCGGGCCTTTGATTCATGGAGGGACGTTTGTTTGGTTTGTTTGGTAAACTAACATTACTGCCAAGCTCTAAATCTAAAGAGATATTGTTGTTTTAGCTGCTAATGTTGCTGAATGTCGTTGACTGACCGGCCGCAGGTGTCACTGTTAACAAGCTGTTTGTGATTCTTCCATAGAGCCCCTTTAAGTACATAACATATAATACATAAAACTGTCTGCTCTTTCTATGTCGAGTCATAAAGGTTTAACATGATTGAACTCTACAGAGAGACACATGATTTAACTTACACAGTAAATAATGGTGATAATGAATGAGATTCAAGTGGTTGTTTAGCAGGAGAACTAACTGGGATAATGACAACATGGCACCCTGAATCCAAATGAACCGACTGACTGATCTTTTATAATGCCTCTGGACCAACCACACCGCGCTGTGCGTTCAGCGCGGGTTATCGCCACACAAAAGTTACAAACTATGAGACAGAAATCAAAAGTTCAATAAAAACCTGCCTATGAGACAGAGGGGATAGTCACCATACTGTACACTTTCTACAATATCCATGTCCATTATGAATATAACAAGTGCATTCACTTAAAGGAAGAGTTGAACTTAAAACAAATTCTCGTTTTTCACTTAATATCCGGTCAGATTATTCAGAAACTATGAAGAGATAACTTGGCAAATTCCTGCAGTTTACAGTCAGCATAGTGTGCAGATTAAGTGCCAGAGAAATGGACTAAGTGAGTAAACTTAACTTGTTTTTATAAGAACATAAGTGAATAACAGATTTGTTTTAGGTCAACACCTTTTAGTAACGTTCATTCTTAATTTTTCAGCAATTCTTTTTGTTTTTAAATTACTGTACTTCTTTTACATCAACACAACAGTTGATTAGCGAGTCATCTTTATTTACAGGTGGAGGTGGGAGTGATGAGCTCCACACAGCTTATGCATTGAGCCTCAGAGACTGATCCTCTCTCCTCCTGGAGGAGATATCGATGTCTATGGAGTCTTTGCCCACAATGAGTCGGAGGCGCTTTGCTGGAGGAAGAGGAATGAAATCGTCTTCGAACTCATTGTCAAAGTAGTCATCGTCGTCATCCTCCTCTTCCTCATCGTCCTCGTCCTCGTCCTCGTCGTCCTCGTCAGACGACGGCTCCGCCAGCACCTTTTGGGTCCGATGTCCACCATTCCTGGCCTCCAGACTCTGGCCCATGTCCCCATTATAGGACATCTGGTCCGCCTTTGTCTGGGATATTCTGCGTGCGTCGTCCTCTCTCTTCAGCTGGATCTTCAGCTTGGTGGAGTTGCTGTGGACCACAGGAGCGAAGCCGTTATTCAGTTTGGCGATGTACGAGCTGCCTTTGTCCTTGTCGTGGTCCTTGCTGAACTTGATGCTGATTTTGCTGGAAGAGGCCGAGTTGACCGTAGAGGCAGAAAGGTTGGAGGAGCCAATGGGGTCGTTGGCGTCATTGGTCTTGCTACTGCTGCTGTCCCTCCGCCGGCGGAGCGTCAGTTTGGGGATGCCCGTGTTGTTCTCCAGGATCAGCTGAGCGTCGTATCGCGTGATCTGACGCTTCTTCTTCCCCTTGTCCTGTGACCGGCAGCTACTCTTACTCTTTTCCCTGCGGAGGGACTTGCTGCCGTTGGAAACCCCGTTGTAGTCCCTGTGCCGGTCGGCGAAGCTCAGCAGCACGTTACCACAGTCTGAGAAGTTGGCAGCGTGGCCAGCAGCCACCGGCATGAACGGCTCGCCGTACGAGTCCTCGCATTTAATTGTCCGCTCGGTCCTGAGCCGCGTCGGCCGTTTCCGCCTGCTGCACGAGCTTCTTCTGGAATAACCGGCGTCTAAAGCCGGCTGCTCTAGTCCGACGCCGTGGCGGAGGTACTCCTCCATGTCGGCGGGCTCCGTTTTAATGACCACTCCACCAGGGACTGGGCTCAAGCCGTCCATAGCGCTGGGCTCCAGCTTAACGCCGGCTGCTGTTGTTTCCTGGGCTTTTACAAGGGTCCTTGTGGACCTGCGAGTCCTGTACGTGGAACACTGGCTGCCCTCGCTGCCTTGCACGTGTGGTAGATTGCCGTTTTCCTTGGCAGCGTGCCGGGTGAGGCAGCCCCGCTGGCCCAACGCCTGCTGCACCAGCTCCTGTCCATCCTTCTCCTTCTTCACGGTGACGCCTTTACAGAGCGACACCTTTGAGTCCCTGAGACCCAGCTGGCAAGTCTCTCCTTTGGCCAACGCCTTGGGCTCTGCACCCCTCCTGCGACTCCGCAACTGGACTTTACTTAGTGAAGGCTTGGATTGGGATTTTAGTCTCTTTGGTACCCTGTTATTGTTTACACGACCTTGTTTTGAACATGAGGTAGTAAGGGCTCTTGACAAAGTCTGTCTGGATTGAGTCCTGTTTTTATACTTCAGGCCAGAAGATGATGTTCGTTTTCTGGCAGCTGGTGGAAAAAGAAATAGTTGCACATTACATATTTATGACATTTTCAGAAACCCGCCTACACATGTTGGCTGGGTGATATTTACAACATAAAATATGATATTTTTGACTCAGTGCCTCAACATTAGTAATATAACTTCACTGAGAATGATGGAATAGTCGCTCACAGTGTAAAATATTCAGGGGACTCTTACATTGATGTGTTTTTGGCATTTCCTGAGAGTCAACGTCGGTGTGGGAGCCTACAGAGTGACTATCTGAGCTCCGGTTCCCTTCCCCCAGCTTCTTCAGCCTGTTGAGACGCTTGTCCGTCTCCCGCAACCCGTACTTGCTGTTGATCACCGGCACTTCCACTGGCAGTCCAGCTTTGGATTTGAAAGCACCCGTGCCCCGTCTGCACAACAACAACAACAAAATAAATGAATAGATAAAGATCCCTGAAAAGTTGAGTGAAGAAATTGCAATAATTTAGCGTTACTTCTGAGTGAATAACATGGTGTAAAGTAGTGTTGTCACGACACCAAAATTCTGACTTCGATATGACATCCTGCCTAAATATGTCGACACCGATACTGAAACAATACCACGGCAAAATATAAAACATCAAGAAAAGTAATGGAATAATAGATTTCAACAATTTTTTTTATTATTATTATTAATTAAAAATGTTAATTAATATTATTTAAATATTAATTAAAAAAAAATGGTATGCAACAATGTGATATCCCCTATACTTACGTTTGGGATTTCTTTGATAACTTTATATTTGCATTTATATTTGATAATGTACATACATTTACATTTCATCTCTATTTTTCTTAATATGTTTATATATATATTTACTCTAAAATGGAACAACTTTAATTTCCTGACAGGGATCAATAAAGTATTTTTGAATCTGATCATTAAACAGTAACATTTATTAATCAGGTTTTCTTTTTGTTGTAAAACAGCGCCCCCGCCGGTGCATTAGTAACAGTTAAGGCGGAGAGTGGTACTGCAGCACGGTAGACAGAGAGAGGCTTCCTGTACAAAAACCCACAAAACAATAATAAATTCAGATGAAGTTCTGAGAAGTTGATGAGAGAAAAGCTGATAAAATCAGGAAGACACCACAGCAACTGTAGAAAGAGCTGTGTTGTGTCGAAGTGGTGTGAAGAGAGAGAAGAGTCACTCTCACCGGACTGCCTTTCCTCTCCATCCATTTCACGTTACAGAGACACGCGGTAAAATAATACTTTAACACGTGCTCTTTGGTGGATTGTGTGTTTGCCGAATTACAGGAGATGCTTGGACAGATTCAGAAAAGATGGTGCATCTAATGTTATCGGTACATTTGATCGGTAATTAGAGCCGCGCTGTTAAGGGAGTTCTGCTGATAGAGACACCGGCTGAGACTGTGCAGCTGGCGAGAGATTCATGACCTGCTTTAATCTTCCCTTGTTGACTCCATCCTTCTGGTCATCACTACAAAGTTATAACTTCCTGCTCCCGCGGGATCACAATCCTGATGGCGTCCTCTAAAGCAGAGCGCTAAACACACACACACACGGCCCCGCGGTCGCACATCGACGCAACTCACGGCTCGTATTAAAACAGTCATTCTTCTAGTATCGGTACTCATAAAACAGGGTATCGTACCGTTGTTAACTGCAGTATATCATGATACATTTCTAGTATCGGTGTAGCATACAACACTAGTGTAAAGTTCATATCTTCATATATTTGCTCAACACACCTCATGTATCATATTTTAATAGAATTCGGACTAATTAGCCAAACTATGACCCCGTCGTCTTAAATAATGTCACATATATAAACTCACACTGTACATCTAACCCCTTCAACACATTCTGTAGAGTGTGTTTGTTGTTCCACCTACCGTTCACATGTATAGCATTCACAAAATTCATTGTTTTCCCCAAAAAACCCGTCTCCGTAGTAACATGAGATTTCCTCTCCTGGTTCAATGTCCCTCAGCACCTTCACACAGGCCGTGTCCCGTCCTGTCGATACAAACTAAACAAGAACAATAGAAAGGTGTTTACTTACAGAGCTTCCACGTTCAACAGAAACTGATCATCCAATGAGTTTGTTTTAGTTTTCTTAAAAGGGATAGTTGTTTTGAAGTGGGGTTTGGTGTTTTAAAGGGTTAGTTCGGATTCACCAAAGTTGCACAATAACACAGATGAACCGATTGATGCAGCGGTAGACCAGCAGCTCCTGTGTTCTGTGAGGTCAAATTACTGTTTTTGTCAGTTAAGAGAGCACAGATAACGGCTTCAGGTCCCCTTAGGGGAACGTCCCCTGACGGCATGGTGAAGCGATGAAAATATTCTAAATAGAGCGTACACTTAAACTGATATTGATTTTTTTTTAGGTTTCTAAAATCTGTTTTGCTGCTGCCTACATTGCATCCCTCTATACAACCAAACTTAAAAACACCCAAACTATCCCTTTAAGAGACCTTTTAAAAAGGACCCACCTTGCAGTTTGGTCGACAATCTGAAAAAAAGAAGAAAAAAATGGAGTTAGTATTGATGTAATTCATCTGATTCAGACATCTCATCTTTTTGTTACAGTACTAATGCCACTCGATCACTAACAGGGCTGGACTGTCATCCAATCGTCATCATGAAGCTCCTCCATGCTTACCGCTCCAACCACACTCTCCTCATGCTCACTCTGTCCCTCCTCAGCTTCCCTGTCACATGTCTGTTCCTCTACCTGGCAGCACCTCTCCTCCTTCAAGTTCCACCTGTTGCTGCACTATGTCGGCTACTGCAGATGTTGAAGCTACTGCACCAAACATGTCTGTTATTTTTACACATTTGGCAGCATCCGCCTCTAGACTATTTTTAGTTTTGGGCCCCTAACTTCTCCGCAGCGCCCTGCACTTTGGTTTAAATTTATATACTAAATTCTATCGGCCCCAAAGTTCCTCAGCCCGCCAGCTAAACACCCGGTATGCCAGATTATCAGTCCAGCACTGATCACTAGAGACTATAAGGATTAATACCGTGATTGATGAACGCAGCTGGTCCCAGCCAGAGCTGCGCACAGTTCTTGCGGGTTGAGTACATGACGCTGAAGTCATTCTCGCCGTGCCGGAGCAGCATGTTTTCCTCGCTTTCTGAAAGCTCAGCGATGCATCCCACCAGGTACTCGATCTTATCATTCCGTTTCCTGTAAAATAACACAAGGTAGAGAGGTTTGTTACTCACTGCAAAGCAGGCTGCTTTACCTCGGGTCAAAGTGCTTTCTATGCATACAGTCGTAAAGCTGCCGTGTTTCCAGAACAGACTATATGTGTGTAGGCTAACGCTGTAGCGGTTCATGTATTTTTAATGCCCCGTCAAGGTACGGGGGTCACGGTCTGGTGCACACAACCGCACACAAAATACACAGTATGTACATTGAAGCAAGTAATGCGGAACCAGAGTTCACAAGCACGAGTTCTGCACGGAAACTTTAAGCCGTTAGCACCATTTGCTGCAGTTAGCAAAACACGCTAATTGCCGTGAGTCAGTCACACTATGACGAAGGCAAACGCCGGAGCTGGAAGACCCGTCTGCAGGTTCCCCAAAGAGTGTAGAAGCTCCAGTGTTTTTTTGACAGCAACCGCCATTTTGGACTGAAAACGCTTATTATATTTAGAATATTTTATCGTTCAACACAGGCCATTTTATTAGAATATGACAAAGAAGAGAAATAATATTGTTTTATTTTTGTACGGCACTTTTTAGGAGGACGTTTTACTGGCGTCGCTGGAGTCGCTCTCAGTCCAAAATGGCGGAGGCGTTCCTACAGTGTAATACGGAAGTATTTGAAATGTTCCTTATTTTTATAATGAAAAAAGTTTATCAAAGTTGCCAGAGGACAAAATGCAACCTCAGTCCCAAGCAGGAGGATTGTCTCCGTCTTTGACACCTGCACTACTTTCTGTTCAACATAAATGAAAACAAACGGATCCTTATCCCGCTGTACCGAACCGTGACTTGTGTGTACCGTTACACCCCTAGTGCAGGCTAACGCAGTTAATATTCATGCATCAACCCACTAATACACACAATATAGAACAGTTAAATGCATTTAGTAAGTGGGGGCTAATGGGAGTAGCGTGTTGACTAGTGGTGCTGTTATAATCAGAAATAACAGGTGGCAGCGTGTCCTCACCATTCCTTTGTTGCCACAATTTTAGCTCCATTTTGCTCCGATGAATAGCGATTACAAGGGAGAATCTCAAACCCGCTGTCTGTGGCAAACATCCGCAGATACACAAAAACCTGTGCAAAACATAACAAGTTAGTCATCGGATTGTTTGTGATGCTGGAAGAAAAACAAGGGAAGAGCTTAGATAATGTTTTTGTTTTTTTACATGTTGCTTGAAGAGCTTTTCTTGAGCTTTCGTCTTGTGGAGAAAAAGATTTCGGGACCAGTCTCCCGTTGTCAAAGCTCTGAAAGCTTTCTCCAAGTTGTCGTGTTTCTTGAAGCGCTCGATGATCTCCTTTAGCTCCTCTTGTCTTCCCTTAATTGGTCGAAATCTGCAGGGGCACATAGGGGAAAGGAAATATATATACACACGGAAAATCAGAAATACAATACATCTGTCCACATCAATAAGAATGCTTTTATATGTCTGTGAAGAGGCAGCAGGACCATTAATTCCACGGTGATAAATCTGCTGACCTGGTGTTCATTTTGTGAGTTTGAAAGCCCAGATATGGATCCAGGATGAGGCTCGTGGTCAGGTCATCATTCTCACACAACTCCTTGGCCGTCATTCCTGAGGAGGGCACATAGCGTTTCTCTGCTTCTAGACTGGCTGCACTAAACCCTGTAAACACAGACAGGTTTTAGTGTGTGACTGATGAAGAATCTATACCTCTGTGAACATAAACTAGTTAAACTCACTGCGGCTACATCTTCTGTTTCTGTTTCTGTTGTGGCGCAAAGACGCCCGCTGTGAGTGCTGAGAGCGGGTCTGGCTCACAGGTTGTTCGCTGGTCAACTTGTTTCCGTGTCGTCTGCCATTTAATACCATGTTCTTGGATTCGCCCAGCCACTTCATGCCCACAAGCCCCCTGGTCCAGTTGCATTTAGTCTACGAGATGAAGAAACACTCTCGAGTGGGGAAGACTGGGGTCTAGAGTTTGAAACCTGGAGGCGGAGCAGAAAAACAACAAACATTACTAGATGCCAAGAAATCTAATTAGTTTACACAGACTGAAGAAATACAAAAAAACTAAACGAGATGGAAAAGGGCAGGTGGATGTGTTGCCAGCTCAAAGACTGCCAAGAAAAAAAACGTACATGCATCAAACGAGATGTATTCATAACATATCAGGGGACAAGAAAGTAAACTTCTCAATTAATTAAGAATACTCTCATAATTATTTGCTCTGTTTACACTTATTAAATTGCATTTTGGTTGTGATCATAAGTGGAGCAGCTTTACATTTAGGTCCGTCAAAGTCAACGCGATAATAACGCATTAACGCAAATTTGTTTTAAGGCAACTAATTTCTTTAACGCATTAATGCAACTTGTGATTTTTAGGTTGCAGTGGGTTCAGTCCATCGGTACCAACCATGTCATACTAGCTTGTCATGAAGGAGGCTAAATAACGCTCCAAACTTATGCTAAGTTTTGGCGAGGAAAAGGTACATTTTAAGGTACATTTTGAACAGATAAATGTTCGATCAATCACGATAAACTATCATGCGATTAATTGCAATTAAATACACTGCACCAAAATGCCTTGAGGACACTACAATAAGTCAATACAATATGTCTCCGACCAGTTTGCAAGATTGTCCAAACAAGCTTCAATTCATGAAGTCAGTTCATAAAGTCTCCACATCTGTCATAATAACGATGATAATAACGCACATCTTCTGGACTGTTATCTGTGTACATTGAACATATTCTCTATACTTTCTTTATACTGTGAACCTTTGCACATTCCCTGGCCAACATTTTACACATTCTGCACAACTGTACAGCTCTCTCACACACACTGACGTTGGTGTTATTCATGTCTCAATAAAGGATTTTTAATAGACAATCAGAGTGCCTCGGATGTTTTCCAGACTGCCATCCTATACCAAGGACTTCCTTTCAATGTAAGCTAGGCAATCACTGTTATTTATTGTCATTTGACTTCTTGCTCCATCCTTGAAGAGTGCCTGTTTTTAACTTCAACATTACCAACACAGATTATCCTGACCCAGTGTACAGCTCTTTCATTTGAAAAACAGATGTATTGCACATATTTTTTATAATATTTTTTCACATCTTATTTTATTATATTAATGTATCTTGACTGTTGCAGTTTTTTCTTTTATTTTCTCTTACTATGTTTATTGTTATACACCAAAACACCTTGTATTTGTAAACCTACTTGGCAAGACACCTGATTCTGTACTCAAAACAACAACAACGCCAAACAACTTGGACAAAGTGTTGAAGTCTACCGGAGGTCCCAGTCAGTCACAGCGATCAACCAGTAAAACCATTAAAACCTACTACTGGCAGCTGCTGAAGTGCATAATATAACCAGCAATTCACCACGTGGTGAACTAAGTACATTTACTTAAATACATTTTTGACATACTTGAACTTCACTTGAGTATTTCCATTTTCTGCTACTTTATACTTCTACTCTACTACATCTCAGAGGGAAATATTGTACTTTTTTTACTCTGCTACATTTATTTTAAAGCTTTAGCTACTTTGCAGATTTACATTATTGATGCAAAATATAGATCAACTAATAAAGTTAATAATAAAATAAAAATATAAAATCAGTATTATTTATAAAAATAAATATAATAATAATAATAATAAAAAGTAATACAATATTATAGATTAAGCCACACAGCAGTATAAATAATAATTAAAATTAACTCCACCTTTACCAACTGCAACATTCATTGATGAACACATTAATAAGGCAATAATTATGATCCAGTAATAAAATATATGTGATTCTGAAATGGGTCATCCTGCATAATGAGTACTTTTACTTTTGATACTTTACTGTTTTAGTCCTGTAATAATCTTGCACATATTGAATTATGCACAGCTACACTTGCACATTTATTTATTACCTCAATTCTTTTATTGAAGAACAAAACACTATAACTTGCAAATTTTACTAATGTAAGTATCTTGCACACATTCCTAATATATATATAGTAAGTTACTGTACACTTACTAATGTATATAGAGGGTTATTCTATGTTTTTAATCTAGATTTTAATTTAAATCTAATTTAGATTGTTCATGCTAGCTGTACTAGTCAGGTATATTTATAGTTTATTCCAGTATTCTTATATTTGGATTTTTGGATATATGTCTGGTGTAGACATTTTTATTTACTGTTCTGGTGCATTGCCTGGATAACCTGCTACTGTAACGCAATCATTTACCAATTTGGGATCAATAAAGTACATCTATCTATCTATCCATTGATGCTAATACTTTCACTTACTTACTTTAAGTTTTTGAATGCAAAAACAATGCTTGCAATGCAATGTTTTTTAATCTTTTTTTATACTTGTAACAGAGTTTTTTTTCCAATGTGGCATTACTACTTTTACTCAAGTAAAAGTTGAGAGTACTTCTTCACAATAATAATATAATAATAATTTCCCAACTTGGGATCAATAAAGTACATCTATCGATCCATCTATTGATGCTAATACTTTTGTACTTTCACTTACTTACTTTAAGTTTTTGAATGCAAAAACAATGCTTGCAATGCTTTTTAATCTTTTTTATACTTGTAACAGAGTTTTTTTCAATATGGTATTACTACTTTTAAGTAAAAGTTGAGTACTTCTTCCACCACTAGGGTTTAAAAACACACACAGAACAACAGTGTTGAAGTTAAACCTGATCCTGCAGCGCCTCTTAGTGGTAACCCCAGACAACACACTGGCTTACTGTCAAGTGCAACAGCAACGTCTTTGGTTCATCACACATGCACATAAACTATCTCTTTGTTAATTTATGGATCATATCAGTCACGATCACATATTACAATCACATCATGCAATATTTATACTTCTGCAACATGAGTAAAGGTGGTTTCCAGATACTTGCTTCGCAGGCAGCATCATCTCAGTTGTACTAATGGATGATTTAAAAAAAAAAAAAGCTTCGCATTTGTAGCTCTGGACGTTAGCTTCACTAAGGAAACCCGGAAGGCCACACTAACACACACACACACACACACACACACACACAGGCCGAGATGGTATCAGAGTTATCATCAATACAGCTCTGCATTGTTTGCTAACTGTCGCCTCTCCACCTCCACCCACTCCTGTTAGCATGGAGCTAACCACAGCAAGGCGACGCCGAGGAGGGATACTCGGTGCTCGGCCGGGCTGCTGCTGCTGGTGCAGGTGGTGGTGGAGGTGCTAGTTGTTGTGGTGTTTGTTAGCTGGTTAGCTGATTAGCTTGCAACAAACACCGGCGACATGCCACAGCGAGTTAACACCACCCACCAACCCTTAAAAACATGATCCCCATACCTCCAACACACTCCCAACACACAAAGAGCTGATCAGAGCAGCACCAGGGTGGAGATCTTTAACCACATTACACCTCCACATCTCCACAAATACTTCATGAAGTAAACATTCAACTAATGAAACCATGAAGCCCAACGTTTACTATCTATCTCTATTAAGAGTGTAATATATCCATGTGTGGATTATAACACTTGTTAGTTTATGTTAGCTTGCAGCAAACTAACTTCAGGAGGCTAACTGAGCTTCAGCTAACAGTCAACAACACAGTCCGATAATAACAACCGGTAGCTTTATCCTCATTACTGATATTAATATTAGTTAAATATTTAACCACTATAGCGGGTAGTTAGCTGCACACATACCCCGGTTACCTGCAAAACCAACTGAACCACAGCTACAGTTAGCATAGGACTACAGGAGTGCTAACAGCTAGCAGTGTTAGCATAGGACTACAGGAGTGCTAACAGCTAGCAGTGGTAGCATAGGACTACAGGAGTGCTAACAGCTAACAGTGGTAGCATAGGACTACAGGAGTGCTAACAGCTAACAGTGTTAGCATAGGACTACAGGAGTGCTAACAGCAGTGCTAGCAGCAGTGCTAGCAGTGTTAGCATAGGACCACAGCAGGCTAACAGTGTTAGCATAGGACTAGAGCAGTTAGCATAGGACCACAGCAGTTAGCATAGGACCACAGCAGGCTAACAGCAGGCTAACACTGTTAGCATAGGACCACAGCAGGCTAACAGTGTTAGCATAGGACTACAGCAGGCTAACAGTGTTAGCATAGGACTACAGGAGTGCTAACAGTGGTAGCATAGAACTGGAACAGTTAGCATAGGACTGGAGCAGTTAGCATAGGACCACAGCAGGCTAACAGCAGGCTAACACTGTTAGCATAGGACCACAGCAGGCTAACAATGTTAGCGTAGGACTACAGGAGTGCTAACAGTGGTAGCATAGAACTGGAACAGTTAGCATAGGACTGGAGCAGTTAGCATAGGACCACAGCAGGCTAACAGTGTTAGCATAGGACCACAGCAGTTAGCATAGGACCATAGCAGGCTAACAGCTAACTGTTAGCTGTTAGCATCGGTAGTTTGATGGGTTAGCCGTTAGCTAGTTAACTCACCAGGCTAAATCTACAGCCACAGCAGGCTAACAGCTAACAGAGTTAGCATCAGCAGGCTAACAGCTAACAGAGTTAGCATCAGCAGGCTAGCAGCTAACAGAGTTAGCATCAGCATGCTAACAGCAGTGCTAACAGAGTTAGCATCAGCATGCTAACAGCAGTGCTAACAGTGTTAGCATCAGCATGCTAACAGCAGTGCTAACAGTGTTAGCATGGGTAGTTTGATGTGTTAGCCGTTAGCCTGTTAGCTCACCAGGCTAAATCTATCATTTGTAAGCGAATTAAAAGTTGTTTATTGTCTTTATACCCGGGAGGAGCCGCTCTGCTGTAGTCCTCAGAGCCGGTGGAGTGATCAGTGGCTCGGTTCTGCTGGTATCGATCCGGATCGATGGGAGATGTTAGATGTTAGTTGTCTCGTTGTTCGGTATAATGTCTCTTAGTCTCAGTCTTCATCACAATCAGAACAAACACTGAATATACTCACCGCGGAGCCGCACTACCACACATCCACCAGCTAATCCTGCTGCTGACTGATCCACCGCGACTCCTCTAAACACTAAACCACAACATTTATCTCACGAAACACATTTATTATTTTATTTTTTTTAGAAACTAACATTAAAATTCAAGATGGCGGAGAGAGAGAAGGGCCGCAGCACCGCCATGAGCTCCACATGAGCGGATCCATCCGACAGAAAGTAGATCCGACAGACGGGATAATGCAGCCGGTCGTCCTCCGGTGGGACCGGAATGAGGAACAAGTTCTCCGGTTTACCGGCGGAAACTTTACACGGTAAACTGGTGACGACTTTTAGTTGCTTTGTTTTAAAAAAAGATGTCGAATAGCTTAGTTTGTGCCAGGACTTGTCGGATGTACACAAAAAGTAGTGCTGCATAAACAAACCTCTTTACGTTTCCTACAGAACCAGAGAACCCAGCGGTTAGTGGGCAGAACCCTGAGAGGTTCCTCACAGAACCTCAGCAGAACCAGGGAACTTAGAACCACAGACTTCCTCTTTGTTACTGCTCTGTTGTTCTGTTGTTGAGATGTCCCTCCTCTTCACTCTTCACCTGTTAATGTGAGTAATAAAGAGGATGTTCCTCAGTTCTCTGCAGAACCAGGACGAGGTTCCAGCCGGATGGAACGTTGGTTGTTAATTGTCCCACATCACTGATTTATTATCTGGCATTCACTTAATGAGTCTGTTTGTTTACTTTTAAAGTGAATACTCCCAATATATAAGTATCATTATTATTATTATTATTATGACTACTACTTAGCAATACTACAGTGCAAAAAAATCATGCATTCAAAATTTAACTTGAATGTAAACAAATATAAAAATATGTACAATCTATCTGTTTTTGCAGGATCATTTTAAACTTGCTTTTTCAACACTGCTTTCCTGTGTCTTAACCCCAGCGGTGGACCACTAATACCTTATTGGAACTAAAGTGGAAAAGAAGTAAAAAAAAAAATGTTGCATTCAAAAACGTATTAAAGTAAACGCACAAAAGTATTGGCATCAAAATATACTTAAAGTACCAAAAGTAAAAGTACTTATCAATTTTTTAATGGATGGACGTTGTTAATTGTTCCACATGACTGATTTATTCTCTGATATTAACTTAATGTGTTTGTTTGTTATTAAAGTGAATACCCAAAATATTCATATAAAAAACACAGTTTTTATGGATGCCATTCTTTCGCCATATTATTATTATTATTTCAGTTAGTAGTCACCATAATAAAAATAATTATTATAATAATAATAATTATTATTATGATTCATATTATTATTGTTTTATATTATTATCGTTATTATTACTTAGCAATACTACAGTGTAAAAAAATACAAAAACTCATGCATTCAAACTTTAACTTAAGTAAAAGTACAAAAGTATTAGCATCAAAATATACTTAAAGTACCAAAAGTAAAAGTGCTCATTATGCATAATATTAATATTAATAATAATAATAATGATAATACATTTATTATTATTATTACCTAGCAATACTATGGTGAAAAAAATCATGCATTCAAAATTGAACTTAAGTAAAAGTACAAAAACATCTAGATATATATTATATTAGCTGATTTTAATTACTTTATATCCTGCTGGGTAGCTTAGCCTATAATAATACATCATCATTTCTTAATTGATTTATATTAAAAAATAAAAATAAAAATATAAACATATATATATATATATATACATGTTTACATTTTTCTTTCTTTCTTTTTACTGTGTTTAATATTGACACTGAATGATGCTTTGTACATCTATTAAAGCCTAATTATGTTGCAATGTTTTGTGTTTTGTTCAGTTTGCATGAATCATATGTTCCTCTGATAGAAACAATAAATATTAAATAATAAAGTGTGTTTCTGTACGACTGTAAGTTTGACATTTCATAGGTCACACATAAAAATAAAGCACCACTTTAGTTCTTTATTGAACTTTTCTTATTATTCTTTACTGGCAAATCAACTGTTAATAACAATTTGTTTTGGAGTCTCGTAACATTAAATACATGAAACAGAATTGCATTGTTTTCAGACGTCAACAACAAACTCCTGCAAACTACAATAAATGGACAAGATGATGAGATTGTTGAATTTTATGAGTATTTAGGCATCATAATTAACAATAAGTCGACCTTTGAGAGGAACACAGATATGCTGTGGGAGGAAAGCCAGCAGCGTCTCTTTTGTTTGAGGAAGCTCGCCAAGTTTCAGGTTGACAAATCCCCGATGACGCTGTTTTATAAATCTTTTATTGAGTCAGTTTACACTTTTGCTTTTATTTGCTGGTATGCATCTCTCAATCTCAAACAGAAAAACTCATTAACAAGGGTGATACAAATCAGCAGCAAAATCCTCGGCACTCAGCAGAAATGTCTGATCTGAACTGTCCAACAATAAAGAAAGCAGGATCCATCATTTCAGACAGAACCCCGTTTTCAAACTTCATTATATCATAAATATGGAAATCTATAGCATCTGTGGTCTTCCCGAGTCAAAATTGATGGGAAGACCACAAGTGTCATTATGTGCTGCTATTAAAAAAATTGAATGCTTTCAAAACAGTATTCTGACTAAAAGTTTACATATACCATATATCATATATATATATATATATATATATATATATATGTGTGTGTGTGATAATCCATCAACATTATGTTCCTCTGATAATAACTATAGTAAAAATAATTCATATCTGCTTTTTTTTTACTAAAAAAAATAGGTATAATTTCACGGAAATTAGGTTTATTAACCTTAATTTCCCCCCAAAAAAGTAAAACTTAATAATTAGGAATGAAGTTGGACAAAAAGGTGTAACACAGAATCGGGTGATTACGTGTTTTAGTACGTGGGAATGCACAGTATGTGTATTTTGTCTTATTGAGATGAGATGTTGTTGTTGTTGTTGTTTGCTACTGCAGCAAAACCAGTTGCCCCTCAGGGACGAATAAAGGTCTTGAACTTGAACTAGGAAGAACCCAA
>CAKAOI010030007.1:0-15334 GCA_916701655.1 Sebastiscus albofasciatus | reverse complement strand
GGGCGCGTTAGTTTCACATCTGCAGCGACCTGTAGACGACGTGTCAGGTGAACACAACGACAGCGATTGTTCCAACAACAACACTGATAACTAAGCGGAGGAAACTTTAGTGTTCTGGAGCGCTGCCCAGAAATCATCTCCAGAAAGGTTGAACTCGGTGGGCGTAGAGATCCGCCTTTCTTTGCATGGCGTCCTCTACAGAGAGCTTTACAACGCGTGGGTGGGCGGCAGCAGCATCACCTAACTGCATGTGTGAGGAAGCCAGTTACCATGACGACCACCTAAACACCCCTGACCTTTCTCTGTTAGTGATGAAGGTGTGAGCGGAGCTGGAAGTCTGCCCAGTCAGTCAGGCTTTTTAATATTCATCTGTGCACTGCAAATAATAACTAGTGACGAGGCCGGTGAGGAATATCATCACTTCAGGTAACGTCGGCTCACAAATATATAATTTATATTTTTTAAATAACGCTCAGGGATTTCCTCAAACTGCCGCTGGAACACAAAGGTTTCTTGTCTTTTAGTTTGAAGACCATAGCAGGTAAGATAGAAGAGATTGTTTTATTCCACACTTTCTTTTTGTCAAAACCTGGTGCCTACATTACCCATAATGCAACTCAACAGTTCAGTCAGAGATTCAGGTGTGTTATGCTAGCGGCTGCTAATGTAGCCTCCAGCAGTGTTGCCAGATTGGACAACTTTTGATTAAGTTTGGCTGGGAAATTAAATTTGGGCTTAAAATATTGTGAAAATTATATTAACAAACTAGCTGTCATTGTATGGTCAAAAACACAAATACAAATTGTATTTAATTTGAGAAATATTTGATTTCATTTTAACGCCACTAATTTCTTTAACACATTAACACAACTTGTGATTTTTAAGTTGTTTCGCGCTCAGTTTTAAAGCCGGAGTGAAGATACAAGACTGACAAAAGCTTACAACTTGAACTGTATGTCATGTATGCTTTTTGTTCTTTTTCCCTGATGATGGTCCTTCAGGCTAAATGGTTTGTGGATGATGTGTATGATTGTGAATTTATATATGTTTGGAACATTTAAATGTTATTAGGTAACACAATATGATGTTGTATATAGTATTTATGTGATAAATGTAGTATACTTGATTTTGGACCCTAGGAAGACTAGCTGTTGCCATTCGTATCAGCTAATGGGGATCCTTTTTAAATAAATAAATAAATAAATAAATAAATAAATTAATTAATTAATAAATAAATAAATTAATTAATTAATTAATTAATTAATATTTAACTGTGATAATGAAAAAACTATAAAAAAATTCAAAAAGCTGAATACAAGTTTAATAGTTCAAAGTCTTTGTGATTAAATTAAGTTTGCTACTGAAACCCAAACAGACAAAATACACAACTCTATGTTGCATTCCAACAAAAAGCAAATGCTCAAGAGTTTAATAACGATGAAAAGAAATTAATACTATTAATGTCAGCAAAAAAAGAAAATATTAATTAATAGCAAATCTAAGCAACCACCTACATAAAAATAATGGTGGAGAACTACGATCATATTACAACCCAGAAGAAATAATGTACAATGTTAAAGGGCAACCTATGAAATATGACAGAATATGGGGCAAACTCGTTAATGATATACAAAAATATAGAGGTTGCTATCTGGAAAAATATAATTTGTATGTGAATGAGTTGATGTTTTAATGATGCACTTAAAAAAAAAAGAAAATTCAATAAAATATTTGTTTATAAAAATGGTAATTTGTCATTCAAACATTAAAATGCATGAGCTGTATACAGTCAATTATTTTGAGTTCAATTTTAGTCGGTTTCGTAAATTTAATAGTCTGATTTATACTGAACTCAAAAAGCAAACTGATGATTTATCTGCTTTAAATTAGTACTTTAATATGTGAAAGGTTGTTCCTCAGATCTAAATTAATTAGTGAGCAGCTGCAGTGAGAATGTGCCGTCTGTTAGAGTCAAGTCGCTGCTGAAGGAGGGAGATCAGCAGGAACAACCAGTGGGTGTGAGGGGTCTCTCAGGTCGCTCATGAATCGATGCAGTTCTGCTTTTTATACAAAATATTTATTGAAATTCTCAGCCAGTCATATACAACTCTACAAAAGTATAAACGGTTCAAAAACTCAGCAGATCAGGAACAAGAAGGACCTAAAGAGACACTACTGACGTCCTGTAGTCCAACGGGTCAGTACAGACGTCACTGTCTTCATGGTGAACACAGTATTTATCACATTTAGCTGGTACACGCTGGTATCTGCTTCTAGGATTTAGTCAGATAGTATGTGTAAGTACACAGAAAAAAACACCTCGTTACAGAACAATACAATAAACCAAACTGTGATGCTAAATTCAAAACTGGGTTTAGTCCCAAAAGCTAGAATCAAATTTCAGGTTTTTATTCTTTGATCAAGAAATTCCTGATTTAAATCTACATTTAAGTAGACGGTATAACCCCGTTCACTGGCATTAACATGCATCCTGGGTGATCGGATCACAAGTAGACGGCACTAAACACGAGTGTAAACGACCACCAAGACGCTTCGTGATCCGAGGTGGTCTGATGGGACGCATTTGACCACGTGTCCTTTGTAGTGTAAACGCTGACGCGTCCCCGACCAGGACGTAACGGGAGAATACGCCATCAACGCCACGTCAGTCCTTTTGTTCCTCCTTTCTCTCCAGGTGGTGCTCAACTTGTGTAATGCCGAATTCACACGGCGGCGAAGTGCGGCTCGCCACAATAGTTACATTTTTCTGCGGCCGCGAGGTGTGTTCATGCGTGAAGATGTCTCAGGAGACACAGGATGTTTTCTCATTGGCTGCGGATCCTCGTTGGCCGCACTTTGGCCGCACATCGACGCAGCTTTTCATTGACATTGCAGCTCGCATTGTTTTGATTTCTTCTTCTATTAATTTCCGGCAGACGAGGCACAGGAAGTGCATCGCTAAATCCCGCTTTTAGGTCTTTGGTAACGTAAATGATGTACGTGTTTATGTGTACATAGAGCAGGGAAGTGAGATCCGATCATGAGGAGTCACCGAGACGCATCCTGATGCCAGGTGTGAACTGACGTACATAGAGCGGTCCACGTGTGATCGGATCACCCGTGTTAATACCAGGTGTGAACTGGTCCCATTTTATTTTGTTCAACACTTGAGAACTGTGGTTTCTTTAGTTAAATAAAAAGTTTTTTGTGTTTATATTTATTCATTTGAAGGTTTCACTGTAACGGTGCGACTATGAAAACATTTCAAACCTATTGATAACTGGACACACGTCAAACTACCGTCTATGTTCTCTCTCCCTCCGCTGGTAAACTGATTGATTTATTAAAGTGGATTCAGTTAAATCAGAATATTCAGTGTCTTTGTATTTAACTTCCTGTCAACACACACTAACTACTGTAAGTTCATATCAAAAGGTGACGCAGGTATATACAAAAGAAGGATTAAAAATACAAAATGGACCGAAGATCAGGAAGTGCGTGACGTAGTTTTGTCTTGTGGCGTCATTGAGCTGAAGACAGCAGCTGCACACGTTATGAACGTAACTCCCCCCACCTCGCTGAGCTCATCCTGCTGCGCTGTGAACCCAGATGTGTTGATTCACGGCGGCTCTGTGATGACGGAGCGTCACTTGAACGCATCGCAGTCCAGGTCAGCGATGGTGAGTGCATTTTAATCATTTGTGTTGTCGCCACTTTGTCAGTTCTCCACCTCCTCCTCCTCGGCGTCGTTCTCAGCTTCAGGCTCCTCCTCCATGCGCTCCTCCTCCTCCTCTTCCTCCTCTCGGCTCTTATCGTTCTCAGAGTCGGTCTTCTTCTCTTTGTCTTTACGTTTCTGCTCTGACACCTCCTTCTTTCCTTTCTGGCCCTTCTTGTACACTGTAGAGGAACACAAACATTAATTAACTCTCCATCATCATCAATACTGTGTTTTGTTTTACACGTTTAGAATTACAGATGTGTTTTACAGCAACACAGACTGTTTTAGTTCAGACTGTTAAACCACAGCGTTCTGAGGTCACAATTGGGAAGGAAACTGAACTAGACTAGGGACGTCACGGTGAGGAAATTTCCCCACCAGTTAGTAAACTTGTGACAACACAGGTGTTACAGAATACACCGGACATTTTACAAGAAAAGATGACGCTCAATATCTGCAGAGCGCTTACTTTAGTCTTTTAAGTTGAATGGTTGTGTGTCTGGCCTCTCCGGTTTCCACCTGGCGCCGCACACACCGACTATGACCGCTTGTCCTCAGCATGGCGATTGCCTCATTAACGTTATGGTTCCCTTATAGCATCGGGTTTAAATCTAAAATGTTGCCAAATATTAGGGGTGGAAAAAAATATTTTTAATGCCAGAATCGATATATTTGCTTCTTTTGAGTCTCTGTGGAGGTAGAAGGAAGTTACTGCTTTTATTGTTGTAGTCTGAGTAACGTGACGTCATAGCCGTTCCGTATCCTTCAACCAAAACAAACCACAGCGAGCCGAAACGAGAAAGTAGAAAACGTTGGAGGGTCTGCATGGATACGACCTGCACCCTCACATGTTAAATCCACCGCTGGCTTGGTGTGTCAGGACCTTTACAGGTTAAATCTATTAGGACGCTGCTTATGGAAAAGTGACTCCGGACTGACGTGTAAAATTATATAACGACGTGTTTGACTGAAAGGCGTGGAAATGCGTGCGTAGTTTATGAAATTCAAGTGAAAGTCAGTGACAGTTTAACACTTTTATTTTAGTGTCATACGTCTTTAAAACTGTTGAACTGACCTTCCAGAGCTTCTCTGAGCGGCTCCAGGAATCTCTCAAACTCCATCTCCTCCATCGCAGCCAAAACGTCTCCTGCGTTCAGAGTTTTCCGTTTGGCTTTCATGGCAAAGTTGTTCGCACTGTGAAAAGATAAACAGAAAAAATAAGACATTTTTATTGAATTAGTGGTATAATATGGAGGACGAAACCTGCCAAAATAAAAAAATAAATAATCGACTTGATAAATAAATAAATATTTGTCATTGAATGTAGAAGAAATAATATTAAAAATAAATGTAGCTATTCATTAATTGATAAAATGTGACAAATTTATATCTGTTTTAATTTGCATCTTTATTTATTTTATCTTTGCATTAATTCCCTTATTTATTTACTTTTCTGTTTAATTTTCCCTTTTATATATTTATGTATTTATTCTTATAAAAATAATTGTTTTATTATTTTTTGTATTTATTTTCTATTTCTTAATTTTTCCTTCATTTTTAATTTATATATTTTTTGAATTTATTTAGGTATTTCTGCACAATTTTCCCTTTGTATTTCACCACTTATTTATGTCCCCAAACTTATTTATTTCTGTATTCTTCTGTTTAATTTCCCCTTTTATTTATTTATGTATTTATTTTTTAATTATTTTTGTATGATTTTTATTATTTATTTTTACTTATTTATTTATTTTTGCATTTATTTTATATCCATTTTCAAACGTATTTATACATGTATATATTTATTCCCTTTGCATTTCACCGCTGATTTTTTCCCCCAAACTTATTTATTCCTGTGATCTTTTCTTTATACATTTCTGCCTCGTTATGCAAATGAGGAGTTGTCACTCTCTCATTTTGGCAGATTCCGTCCTCCAGAGTATGAGGGAACATTTCATAAATAACATTCAGGTCTTAAACTTGATAGTTGAAGCACTCAGTTATTAGTTGACTCAGACGCGCTGTGTTTGAAATGTGTGAATTTTGTGAATCAATACTCGACTGTTAGATTTCTGCGAGTGTTTTTTTTTATATTCTTACCAGGATGTTGCATACAACACAAACACGCTGGCAGCTTGGGATATGGCTCTCCTGGCTTCTTTAGACACGTTCACCCCATCTGGGAGCTGTTAGCAAAACAAACGGTGCGGAGGAGTTAAATCAAAGCTGCAGGATATAAATTCATTTTATCAGAAAAAAACACAGACAGGCTGAGAAAAAAGGTTTATTCACTCAGGGACGACAACAGTCCTCATGCAAAAAGAGAACATTAATAATCATAATAACTTTATTTATAGAGCACTTTTCATACAAGAAATGTAGCTCAAAATGATCTGCAAATAAATAAAAATGATGTTGCATTTTTATTTATTCAAACAAAGGCAGGTTAGACACTAAAATTAGACAATAAAA
Organism: Sebastiscus albofasciatus; assembly: GCA_916701655.1. Lineage (NCBI taxonomy): Eukaryota > Metazoa > Chordata > Actinopteri > Perciformes > Sebastidae > Sebastiscus > Sebastiscus albofasciatus. The sequence goes on along the minus strand of CAKAOI010030007.1, from coordinate 9,144 downwards.
GGAGATAATAAAACATATAAGTGAAATTAAAAAAAAAAAACAGAGACCATTAAGAATAATACAAATGGCAGAATTTGTAAAAAAAATAATAATACAGACATTAATAATAATATAATTAATGTCTGTATTATTATCAACCAAATTAAACTTATTTATTCAGTTTGGCTAATAATTACTGTCTGTATTATTAAAAGTACTAGTGAAATGTCTCAGGGGACCTTTTACTAGTACTTTTGATACTTTAAGTACATTCTGTGGAATACTTTTATACTTTTACTTAAGTAAGATAATGAATGGAAGACTTTTACTTGTAACAGAGTACTTCAACACTGCAGTATTATTACTTTTACTCCAGTAAAGGCTCAGAGTACTTCTACAGTGTAGTACTACTACGTGTACTTCAGTAAAGTCTCCTAGTACTTGTTGTTAGTGTCTGTAGACTCACCGCCTCCTTGATGATTCGGGTGATCACCGCGTTGGGCAGGTTCAGGTCTTCGGGTCTTTCCGCCATCTCTCTCGCCGGGTCCCGAGCGGTCCCGAGTCCTTCAGCCGGCCGCGTAACTGTGACGTCACTAACCGTTACCTCTCGTGTCGGTGCTAACCCGGATGATGCTAACAGATGAGCTAACTGTTGTGTTAGCCTGCAGCTAACTAAAGCTAACGTTAGTAGCAGGTTCAGCTCCACAGTAGTATTAAGTTGTTAAAGTACCCGCCTTAGAAGAAGCCGCTCCTATCGATCACATCGATTAGTTGGACTGATTGATTAGTTCTAACTGAGTCTGAAGTTTCTGATTTGTTTTGGGACGTTTCCCGCGAACCGTCCAGCACGAGCCCTCCTCCGGCTGTCTCTCAACTACGACCTCTGACGTAAAGCTGCGTGTGACGTCATTACGTAGACACAGAAAATAACTACATCAAATAAATAAATATAAATAATATATATATTCAATCATTAGATTATTATTACTCATGCACTAATGTAAATGCAGGATTTTATTTTTGTAGATGGTTGAGCTGTAGCTCATTTTGAACTATTAATTAATGATTATTTTCATTATGAATTAATCTGCTCATTATTTTCTCCATTAATAGATTGTTTTGTAAAAATATTTGTAAACAAAAAGTTTGTACTTTTAGATTAAAATTTACAGTCTTTAATGCACATTTTTAGATTATAATTTACAGTCTTTAATGCACATTATTAGATTATAATTTACAGTCTATAATGCACATTGTTAGATTATAATTTACAGTCTTCAATGCACATTTTTAGATTATAATTAACAGTCTTTAATGCACATTTATTTAACAAATACACAATGTAAACAGAAAATAATTACATAAAATAAATAGAAAAATAGTAATAAAATAACGCTTACATCTTCATATTTACAAGTTTATGTGTCAGTAGTGGAGGAAGTATTCAGATACTTTACTTAAATAAAAGTACAAATTAATACCACACTGAGAAAATACTCTGTTACAAGTAAAAGTACTAATTAAAAAAATGTTCATGTTAAAAGTATAATCAGGAAATGTACTTAAAAAAAGTATTAAAATGTCCCCTGTGACTGTTATACTATTATATATTCTATCATTAGATTATTATTACTCATGCATTAATGTAAAAGCAGTATTTTATTGTTTAAGTTGGTTCAACTGGAGCTCATTTTGAACTATTAACTCATGATTATTTTAATCATGAATTAATTTGCTGATTATTTTCTCCATTAATCGATTGTTTTATAAAAAAAATGTTAAATTTTTTTTTTAAAAAAAGCTTGTTTTTACAGTATTTGTAAAAAAAAAAAAATAAGTATATTCCAACCAACACTCTAAACCTCAACATTATTACTAATACAATACATTAACATTAATAAAAGGAAAAGCAGCAAATCTTTACATTTATGGAGCTGGAACCATGTAATGTGTTCACACCAATAGTAGCCAATTCATTCTCTGTCAATCAACTAATTAATTGTTTAAGCTGTACTTGTATAAACTGTTGGGTAGTTTCATTTATAACAAAACTACATATTACCCAAAACAACCAGACACAAGAACAGTTTGTTCCCTCAGGCCGTCACTCTGATGATCACTTAATCAGTTATAGACTGTCAACAACCCTCTAACACCAAATATCCACAGCTGCTCTTATAGATTACAATTTACAGTCTTTAATTCACATTTATAGATTATAATCTAGTCTTTAATGCACATTTATAGATTATAATTTAGTCTTCAATGCACATTTTTAGGTTATAATCTAGTCTTTAATGCACATTTTTAGATTATAATTTACAGTCTTTAATGCACATTTAGATTAAACTTTAGTATTTAATGCACATTTTCAGTCATAAATACATGTCACATTACCTGTCTATAAATATAAATCCTCACTGCACATTCAGTATATAGACATCTTCACATGTACATAATCATATAGTCCACATATATCCATCCAGTATTTCTTTGCACTATTTGTATTGATTACAGGTTCCAAACACTTGATTAGTATCTAGATGTTTGATTTTTATTATTGTATCCTTTAATCTGTCGTTTCTATATTGTTAAGTACATTGAGAGAGCTGCATAAAACCTGAGTCAAATTATTTTATGTATATACTTGGTTAAATAAACCTGATTCTGATATTATATAAAATAAAAATCATACTGTACATGCATTTTATTTATCACAATTGTGCTTTAATAATAATCGTAAGCTTTCATTGTACAGACCTGTTTGTATGGCTGAAATATAATCATGTTTAACTGCGGGTGTCTTCATAGATAACGTCACGTGTTTAAAGACCTGCAGTCAGTTATCAGTGAGCCACATTGAGACGTCGCCCATCACAAAACCAACTGGAGAAACGAAGGCTGAAACTGCTTCTCCAGTTCATCATTTATGTATTGAGTGTAAACAAAGATATACAAAAAAGGTTCAACACAAGGAGTTCAGTTTGTGAACATTTTATTTGCATCGTTCATTTACTCGGTTGGACACTCGACTTTGCCGCTGTTGATGTCATCGATGACATCATGGGGAGGACGACCATCGATGGTGCATCCGACGGACTGAGCGGTTCCCAGGATCTCTTTGATGGTTCCTGAGGGAGGAAATAAACAGATTTGTCAACAGCTCTTTGCAGATTAATGTCAACAGAGTTCAGATTACTTTGACAAAACCAAGATGAAAGTTTAAACTGATGTCGGATAAAATCGGTTCATTAATTTGGTTAATGAGGATTTGTTTCAGACTTTACGGCACAGAGTTGCCACTAGTTTTGGGCAGACCTGTTTCCTAAAGCTGGGTTGATCTGAGCCTCCACTGGATTATACTCAGTCACTCTGACAGACAGGCATAGTGGCGGGAGGCTGAACAGCAAACTATTAATAGATGAATTAAAGAATATCTGCCTATTAAAAGGAATGTGTTATAGCTATAAAAAAAAAGCTAATAAAGAAGCAAATATGTAGAAAGGAGGCTTTCTGTGACATTTAATCTCTTGTTCTTACCAGAAAGCTCTCTGGCGATGGAGCGAGCTCTCATGGTACGAGCAACGGTCACAATCTCGTCGAAGGTCACACTTCCACTGTGCTTGACTAGAAAAAGAAGGAAAGAGAAGGGGTTAAAATGCAATCAATCCACTTCATTCAACCTTATTATGGTGTTTCTACAGAAGGCCACAGTCACTTACTGTTCTTGACCTTCTTCCTGTCACGAGGAGGCTCCTTCAGAGCCTTGATGATCAGAGCAGACGCAGAGGGAACGACCTCGACCTGAAATGCAACACAAAACAGGAAAGTCATTATCACAACAAGTCGTCCTCCTGCCTCCACAAAGCTCAAGTATTGACGGAGTTAATAAGGTTCATGGTGCAGATGTTTGGACTAGGGCTGTCAATCGATTTAACTGTAATCGTGATTAATCGTACAGTTTTTATCCGTTCTTAAAGGGAGATCTGTCAAGTATTTAATCCTCTTAACATGGAAGTGGGAAAATATGCTGCTTTATGCAAATGTATGTATATATTTATTAATGGGAATTAATTAACACAAAACAATGAGATATTGTCCAGAAACCCTCACAGGTACTGCATTTAGCAGAAAAAATATGCTCAATTCATAACATGGCAAACTGACTTAAATCTCCTTTGCAACAAGCTAGTGTGACATGGTTGGTACCGATGGATTCATCAGGTTTTCTAGTTTCATATGATACCAATATCTTCACTCTAGCTTTAAAACTGAGCCTGCTACAACCTAAAAATCACAAGTTGCATGGACATAGTGACGTACCGCTGCCTGTCTGTTCTGGATGGTCAGCTTCACGGTGATCCTCAGGCCCTTCCAGTCACCGGTGGCCTTGGCAATGTCATCACCAACTTTCTTGGGAGACTGATGAGAAAACAAAGAAGGAACAGCAGATGAAACGGAAAGCCAAGATCTAAATGGCTTCATTCACAAATCTTGTTTAACAAATATTGTCCAGGATATCAGTACACGGGAGCCTCAGTTTGTGTTTCAGTCTTTACGGCACAGAGTTGTCCACTAGTTTCGGGCAGACCTGTTTCCTAAAGCTGGGTTGATCTGAGCCTCCACTGGATTATACTCAGTCACTCTGACAGACAGGCATAGTGGCGGGAGGCTGGTGTTTAAGTTTGTAGTATTTTCATTTCACACTCACCAAACCCAGAGGTCCGATTTTGGGGGCCAGGGCTGAGGTGGCGCCGACTTCTCCTCCTGTGCATCTCATGTACACTGCAAGAGAAGACGAGGACACGTCAGTACAACTTGATTAAAACGCTTCATTTGATAGTTTCTTCACTCAATACCCACTGTCAACAGATTAGAGACAGATTTTATATAAAGACAGCTTCACAATGAGCAGTGCAGTAATTTCCATAGTGTCATGCTCCTGTAGTCTTACATCTTGTCCTGAAAGATTCCTTTACATCAACACATCTGGATTATTATGAATTAATCCAGGAAAGTGGGACATAACATACTGCAACCTTAGGAAGGGGACACCAAACACTGAACACAAAAGGAATTTAACTCAAACACCTCCATCATTGCTACAGAATTGTGATATTAAACTATGAATTAATCCCATAAATAAACTGATACTTTGAATTGAGCATATTTTAGACCAATGTACCTGCCGTTTGTGTTCAGATCATTCAGCTGCTTTAAAACTGTTGGCCATGTTTGTTACCAGCTATATTTAGCTGAACAATTATGCTAATTGTCATTCAACCCATTGACACCTCGGTAATTGAGCTCAATCATGTTGAGGCTCCATTAGATATAAGATGATTTATTTTATGCGTGCAGTTTTGATCCTTCAGATACAATCCTCTTGTGGTCATGAGGAACATAAACTAAGATTATTCTGTTTTAAAGACGATAAATTAAAACCTGCAGATTAAGGAGAGTTTCTGAAGCTTAATTTCACAACGTTCTCATCTTAAACTAAAAGGTAATATCTTAACACCCATTAACATTAAAAACATTTACAGTTAACTGGTTCTCAGTCCTGCTCCTGGACACCCAGAGCTCAGCGTCCCTACTCCTAGTTCACCAAAATCAGATGTTTTCAGCCACTCAACAGCTGCTGAATACACTAGTTAGGACTGAGCAACATGGCTGAAAGCAATATCACAATTGACACATTGCTGCCAAATATATGCAAAAAAGCATATGAACTAGAATTAAATTCATTCAATTATGATACCATGTTATGTACAAAAAATACCAATAAGCCATAAAACAAAAGTTTAGATGTGTGTAGAGCAGGTAGTGAAGGAAAAAATGTGCAGCATGGTCTCCATGAGGACTGAAAACCAACAGGTCTATTAAAAAAAATTTATGTATAAGTGACGGGATTCAAGTTTAAATTGGCTTGTATTTTCAGATACTAAATTTAACATTTTCTTTAAAAAAAAAAAAAATCCTTTTTCACATAAACTTCCAAATCTTAATATTGGAGGAGGAACTAGTAAATATTTAATATTTAAGATTTGCAATAACCTGATGGATTGATAATCATAAAATGTTATGAAGCAGTCAAATCTACATTTAATTTTTCTCTTTACTTTAAGTTATTAAAAATGACTATTACAAAGGAACTGATTAAATTAGGTGATTAATAATCAAAATTACTTGGATAGTCAATAAAAAGGAGTATTGCAAGAATGAATCCATCAAGAGGTGAAATTAAAGATTAGAAATATTTAACTATCAATTCTAATAGATGACTACCTAAACAGAATTTCTGCAAGACAAATACAGCTACACTATCTGCTATACTAACCATGTTCAGTTTATAAAGATAAGAAACAAAAAAGGTTGATCCCAATATTGGAGAAGGAGGAACCTGCAAATATTTGGCATTGTTGATAGTTAAAATTATCAGAATTGTTATAATCAATATCCTGAGGATTAATAGTCAGGACTAAAAATGTTCTAAAAATAAATAAAATCTAATCTAATAAGACTATATAGTTTTTAAAACTGAATGTTAAAATAAAATAATTGATTACATTGATTAAATTAGTAATTACATGAATAGTAAATAAAAATGACTATTGCAATAATGAATCCACCAATAAAGAGAATTAAATGAGTTTATAGATATTTAACTATTAAATAAAATAGATGACAACCTAAACAGAATTTCTACAAGATAAATAAACTGATTTCTTCACATCCACGAAGCTAACATTAGCTAGTTGAGCCAACATTAGCTCAACTAGCTAACGCAGCTAGCTGGTGCTCCACGTGGATCACTACTAGTCCGCCTCCAGACACCAATATCACAATCAAACCTTCACAAATCATTCAAGTTCCACCTGATAAAAACATTAAAGCATGCAGAGATTAACTCAGACAGATTTCCCCCTCTCTTCGTGGCGTTTCGAGCCGTTTCTTTACCGTGTTCGCTACTCCTCTCAGGCCGCCGCCAGACCGTTCAGAGGCCGGCAGACACGGAGGCATCTCGGCTGTTCAAGCTGTGAACAGCCTCCTGCTTTATTTACCCAGAGGACTCTGAAAACATACCAACTTTAATCTCGTTGGGGTCGAATTTGGGCGGCATGTTGCTGCAGTAGTTGTTGAGCTCAGTTCAGCTGTGTAGGTTGGTGAGGGTGTCGGATGAACCCGGGCTCGGGACGACCGATTACTGTTGCACCTTCACCGGTTAACGGGAGAAAGAGAGAAAGGCCGAGCTCCGGCCCGTCGAGGCTTTTATAGCTCCAACAAAAATCGCGAGATGTTGGGATCACGTTAATGTGACGTCATTACCATAGATGGGTGGGGTTTATTATAAAGGCAGCTTGTGTTTCTGATATTGGCTCTGATTTTTTGTTGTACTGGCATAATGTTTGTTTTCTACAATAACAATAGTAAAACATTTTAAGAATTATATATAATACATATTATCATAATTATAGCTAAGTTTCATATTCATAAATCAAAATTTAGCCCCTCCAAACCATTATTTATAAGATTTGAAAATGAATCCAAACAGTATATTAAAACTATTTTTTACTAAAAAAAAAATGAGAAAGCTGCAAAAACAATATTGACTCAGATTTTTTGTTGTACTGTTTGTTTTCTACAATAACAATACTAACATTTTTTTAAAGAATTATATATAATACATATGATCATAATTTTTGTAAAATGTAATATTCCTAAATCCAAATGTACCTACATTTTCATCTACATAATCAACAATTACGAAGATGAATAATCCATAACAAAGCTTGTGAAACTGCCACATTAGATAATTGTCATGACTTGATTTGTTTTGTTTTTATATGTATTTAGTCTGCACACAGTAAGTTATGTTTGGAGCTATAACGGACCAGTATGAGGTAAATAATGAGGCTTTATTTAGAAAATCCTATATATCATTTATATGTGGTTTTCAGCATAATTTATGATCTATTATCACTCCCAAATAAAAAAAAATTCAATATAATTTATCATGAGTTTAATTTGTGTATTTGCTGCACGTTTCACAAAACAATAAAATACCACAATAACAATATAGTGGTATTATTATATAGTGATATAACCACTGTGGTTGTGTTTTTTAGGGTTCTGTCGGTGGTGTAAAGTTATTTTGTGAGCTGGTTCGTGATCTCAGAGGAGAACAAAGTGCTGCATGTGGGAGCTGAGTGGATGAAACAGGATAATGGGCCTGAAGCTGTTGAGTGATATAAAAGTATTATGTCAGTATTACAGTGTTCATTACTCAGTGGTGGGATGTAACTAAGTACATTTACTCGAGTACTGTACAGTAAATATTTGAGGTGTTGTTTTCCTCCCAATGTCTTTCAGCGGCTCTGACAGGTTCAGTTTTAGAGATAGAGAGAAGCTACAGGTATCAAATAAAACTAGAAAACGTAAAGAATCCACTGGAAACCACAACCAGGTCATAGTAGATTGTCAGGAAGGAGGCTCTGACCTCCAGATATGTGAATGTAAATGGGTTCTATGGGTACCCACGAGTCTCCCCTTTACAGACATGCCCACTTTATGATCATCACATGCAGTATAAATGTGTTATTTTCTCCTATTCTAAAATTATGTGTTTGAATGTTTCTGCATCCTGGGGTCCCTAAACAGTCTTGGATTACATAAATTGGGTCTCACTGTAAAGCTGAGACTCTTGTGGATCCAATGAGCCCAACTGGATTCATGTGTGATGATGTTAGTCCCCATAGGAGACATTTCATTGTAGTGAGACCATTTTTTTTTTTTAAACTTGACCTCTCTGTATAAAATGACCTGTGGTGACCTCTAGGATAATCACAGCCTCATGAAACTTTACAGCCACAAACTAGAGACCTAGAGCATTCAGAGGATGGATGGATCAGACTAGAGACCTAGAGCATTCAGAGGATGGATGGATCAGACTAGAGACCTAGAGCATTCAGAGGATGGATGGATCAGACTAGAGACCTAGAGCATTCAGAGGATGGATGGATCAGACTAGAGACCTAGAGCATTCAGAGGATGGATGGATCAGACTAGAGACCTAGAGCATTCAGAGGATGGATGGATCAGACTAGAGACCTAGAGCATTCAGAGGATGGATGGATCAGACTAGAGACCTAGAGCATTCAGAGG
>CAKAOI010030005.1:0-21373 GCA_916701655.1 Sebastiscus albofasciatus | reverse complement strand
GGGTATATATTTGTTATCTATTAATTAATCAGCAGCAAGGATCCATTAGCATACAATAATTAGAGCAGACCACTACAGCCTGCACACACACACACTTCCCCTCTGAATGTAGTCGTCTCTGGCCTGTGTGAGAGGAGAGCAGGTCTGGCCCGGCTGCCCTCTCTTCGCCTCCTCAGCCTCTGTGACTGTGCCGTTTGTGTTTAATGAAATAGTTAACTTCAGATGACAGCCTCTTGCTTTAATTACCACTCTGTGAAAGTCAGCTAATTCCAATTCGTATGGCTCTCGTCGATAATTTAATGCTTTGCCAGTTAACTCTGCTCGCCTTGTGTTTTATCCTTTTGTTCTAATGAGCGGAGTACGGGTGGGAGGGAGAGGGGGACACTAGTGAGCCATAAGCCACTTTACCCCAGCTCAGCCTCGCCCGCGGGGACCGCGAACACGGCTGTTGTCGGCCACCCGAACTTAAGCGGGGGGACAGATGGGGAGCAGAGCGCTAGCAAGCAATAATTCTAACATAATGATCTGTGAAGAGATGGAGCGAGAGGGAGGACGAGAAACCGGGAGACAATAAGAGATGGAGACGGAGAGGGGTATTGTCAGGGGAGGCAGAAGGCAACAGCTCCACAATCCACTTCAAAGGAATAATTTGGGAGTCACTGTTAGACGGAACACTGTTCTCTGACAAATTATTGATACCCAGAAAAGACAGTTTTGCTGTAGACCTTGGAAATAATGTGCTGTTGTGTCAACCGAGGGAGTTTAACTCGAGGCCAGGCATCTAACACTGGCTCGGATAATGTACCTCGCAACAGTACTGGCTAATTATAACCAAACTATTGCTTTTAAATTACCAGTGAGGTAATGAGATGGTTGTAGGGAACAGTACTTTGGCTGTCAAAGTGATTCTCGTGAATGCCAAAGGAAGTTAGTGGGACACGCTCATTTCTTGCTTCATCAGCGGAGAGCTTCTGCTCATTGCGATCTCAAAAACGGTTGTAAGAGATAACTGAACAAGAATTAGCTTTTTGTGGACTTTAAATTCAGTCACTCAGTGGGTGAAGGTGAGAGTAGCAAAAGATCAGTGTTGATGATTTTTCTTTTTGGCAGATGGTTTTCTCCCTGAAGACCGTGTTATCTTTCAGTTAGAAATGTGTAATTCATCACCTCCTGTGTGCAGAACAGTTACCCAATGCCCGAATTTAATTGAGACAAATAGGGTTAATACACAGTTTCTACCTAAGAGCAAAAAGTGTGAGGAATGGATTAAAAAGTCTCATTATCTACTTAAACATGAGCTGCAAATGTCTGACTCACCAGCTTACTGTACTAGCAAGTAGCAACCAATCCTCGCTTTCAAGGCCTAGGAACACAGCACTATCTAGGTTACAGGTTACGTTAAAAAAGCCCTTTGTAGCAGCCGATGTCCTCACTGTGTGGAGTTTAGGATAATGCTCGTGACTCTGTCCTGCTCTTTCTTGGAATTTTCTCTTGTAGAGTTGTCAAACATACTGATGGAAAATACAAACACATTTTGTAGGTAAGTGAAATAACAGCTTACATTTTTCCTCATCATACTTAAGCCCTGTCTGACATGTATACAGATATTGTCCTCTACGTTTTGACCTCTCGTCCACGCGCAAACAGAGTTATGGGTCACAGAACCGCCTTCGAAGGAGCAGATTTTTAAAAACTCTGGTTACTTTGTATCGGTGTGGACGCATAAAACGGAGTGTTTGGGAAAAAATGACGTCCTGTCCTCATTTCGCGCATGCCCCTTTGTTGCTTTGTGTAATGAGCATGTGCCAGAAACAATAACAGAGATGGCAGACTACGTCTTTTTTTTACGTTTTTGTTAGCACTGCTCGGACTATTTACCACTTTACATTTGAAAAATGTTCGAGTCACAGGAGGTCAAAGCAGGGAGCACATTAAACATGTCGAGGCCAGATGGTGATTGAATGTGGTTTTGCGAGGTTTGGAGCACTCAGAAGGACTACAGACATAAACCTGAATGACCTCCCTTTCCTCATTTATGCATGTAAAGAGACAGTTCATGAACAGAGCGATGACAGCCATGCAGTTTGACCAGGAATCCCAGCCGCCACACCAACAATAACTGTTATCCAACTGACTGTAAAGAAGCCGAAGGAAAGGGAGTGAGAAGGGTGGCAACAAAATTCCCCCTTAACTTGTGATCTCATTTGTGGTGACGTAAATATTACGGCGAGCGTTTTGAGTCGTTTTTGCGTTTGAGTGTGGACGGATACATTTAATAAAACAAAGGTCACGTGGAGAGATTTTTTTTTTTATTATTATTTTTTTTAAAGGGACTGTTTGTAACTTTTTAAGCTTATAAATGTACCAGGTCGGGACACATGCGCGCTCGCATATGCACATTCGTGTGTGGTCGCTGCCTCTCCTCCTCTGCCTGCTCGCCCTCACTCAGACAGAGCGCGCGTTCTCACTGAGCTCGCTCCACCTCTAGACGTGAATGCACGCTCACTCCACACTGCAGAAGAGTTTAGCTCTGAGAATATCTAGTGAATGTTCAGTGGACGTTTGGGCATAAATAAATGTTGCAGCTCCTCCACACTGCAGAAGAGTTTAGCTCTGAGAATATCTAGTGAATGTACTAGTGTACTAGTGAATGTACAGTGGAGCATGTCTCCCTGCTCTCTCCGGCTGCGGGCGGAGAGAGCAGGGAGACATGCTGCAGAGCCCCACTACCTCAGCCTGCGCTGAGGCGGCAAAAGCCAACACTAGGATCAGATCTAAATCATGTTCATGGAGAGACCTCCGTCTGGTCAGCTAAGGAGGAGCTCTTTGAGAGCTGCCAAGCAGGTGAAATATAGAGTGATATTGTGGTTTTAGCTGACGTGTGTCGCCTCACTGTTTTGAGCGATGCTCGTTCATGTCTATGTAGAGCGAGCAAGCGCGAGCGCGACACTGACTTTTGTTGATTTCACGGCCACAGGTGTCGCTGTTAACAAGCCTTTCTGAAAGTTACAAATAGTCCCTTTAAATGAAGGGGAAAATATCCATTTATATATAATATTATATATAGACAACGTCTATATAGACAGGAGACGTCGTTTTCAGCCAACTCACGGAGCCAATGTGAGAACATAAGCTTAGCGTGCTACAGTCGATAACATCTTCCAGAGACAGTTGCCATTTCTTTAGACTGAGATAACCGTTCCAGGAACCCAGAACATAGTGAAAAATGCTCGTTATAATATCTCAACAGCTGTTGACGACTGTTACACCCAAGCGTCAGGACTGCAAGATATGCGCAGCATTCATTCACTCCACTGCACACAAGCAGAAGTTGTCACAAATAAGTATTAGGATATTAATTTCTGTAAATGTTATTGACATTTACAGCTCTGTATCTGACTAGTCTAGATTTCCTTGTCAAGCCGTTGGCACTTAAGATGAGGCACTCTTCAGTACTGCGCAGCGGTTCCTTGAACCAACCGTCTTCATTAGCTGCCACTGTAGGATCAAGGAAACATGCTGCCGCTGCTGCTGTGAGTGGGGAGAAACTCTGCTCCTCTGTGTTCAGAAACTGGTAGAATTTCTGACACGTAGCTGTTTTCATTTCTCATTATAAGTCTCTGTCTCTTGTGCTCCCACGGAATTCTGACAGGTGGCTGGTGAGGTGAAACAAAGCAGGGACATGCTGTCGCTCTGCAGCATTTTGTATGCTCCGCGAAAAGCAGGAGGAGCTCTTTGAGAGCTTCTAGTTTTTGCCACTCGCTGGCAAAGAGGACTGCATCAGCCCTCTCTTCGTTAGCCAACTCACAGAGTGTTTCTATGACCTGAAGGGAGCGGATATCCATGTTGACGGCGTTACACCATCTGGCTGTGCAGTCGCTGGGGAGAAAACACATACTTCCTGTAGCTTCTGCTTCTAAACATCCTTACAATAGTTGTTGCATTTGTCCAGCAGTCTCTTTACATTGGCCTCCTCCCGGGTGATGCTCACAGCTGGCTGCAGCTCCAGTTCGTCCTACAGTCTATTTGTTTCTGTAATGTATGTGAAATTAAAGCCAAATGTCAGGCGGCTTTTGGCGAGGGAGCCCGACATCGTTTATTTACCAACTGCAGGATTCAATATGTGCTCTCAATAAGGTTTTGGCACCAGTGAATTTCACATGATGATAGAGTTAATCTACCGTAGAGTGAAAATGTCTGTCAATCAATGGGGTAGAGAAAATCTGGCCAATTTAAAGGAACAGTGTGTAACAATTAGGGGGATCTATTGACAGAAATGGAATATAATATTAATAAATATGTTTTCTTTAGTGTATAATCAGCTGAAAATGAGAATTATTGTGCTTTTGTTACCTTAGAATGAGCTGTTTATGTCTACATAGGGAGCGGGTCCTCTTCCCGGACTCTGCCATGTTGCATCGCCATGTTTCTACAGTAGCCCAGAACGGACAAACCAAACACTGTTGACTTTACCTGACTGGGCTGGAGTCGATAACATTTCTCACTCCCGTCGCCGCCGCTTTCTCTCTCTCTCTTGCTTCACCACTCACTTTCACACGTACACACACACTCTACGCACTGGCTCTGCTCCAAATGGCTCTATAGAAAACTATTCGCATTTTCGCGTCGGCCACCGTAGCTCTCCAACACACTTGGCGCACGGGAGAGGCTTCAGTTGGTTGCAATCTCCTCGCCTTACAGCTAGATACCACCAGATCCTACACACTGGACCTTTTTAAGGGTTGCAAATGTGGCTACTGGGACTGCTGGTACAAAAATATGATTGAGTTGTGGTGATTTTTGAGGAAAGAAAAATTTATTCACTTTGGTTTTTCATTTCGTCACATTGTCATCAGCCGTTACTGAGAATTGATTTTTGTTTTAATCCATTTTCATTACTGTCATTTGCTTAAAAAAGAGTGTTTTATGAATATCTTTGAAATTTACGAGTCAACTAAATTTATTTACATATTCCAAAAAAAATTAAAAATTGCTTAAAATGTGTACAACATATGACATGCTTCATCTTTGGACTCTTAATTCCAGTAAGGGGGAGGGGAATAAATCCTTGAACTACAATAAAAGGAAGAAGCCTGAGGAAGAGCAATGGAGGAGGCATGCAATAGATGTTACAGGGTAAACAGAAATTATATATTACCATATGGAGAACCAGTCTATTTGCTTCTGTAATGTATGTGAAATTAAATCCAAATGTCAGCTGGCTTTTGGCCAGGAAGCCTGGCATTGTTTACTTAAAAACTGGAAGATACAATATGTGCTCTCAATGAGCTTTTTAGCAAAGATGAATTTCACATGCTGATGCAGTTAATCCACCATAAAGTGTGAATTTCTGTCAAATGGTAAGGGAAATTTGGCCAATTAAAGGGTCGCACATTTGGCTACTGGGACTGCTGGTACATAGATATGAAAAAGAAATTACAATATGGAGGAACAGAGGACAATATTACTACAAAAGAGCACAAATACTGTATACTGCACATGAAAAATGTGGATAAGTGAAGATGTTGAGCAAATTTCAGGTGCCTGCCAGCACTGTTAAGGATAAAGCAGTTGACAAGGACTAAGGAGGACAAGGACTTAATGAACTCTGGCATGTGCACAGGCCAGTACAAGGCCCCGGTAAGGTTTCTACAAAAGTTAAGGTCCGTTAAATTGGAAAGGGCTCAAGTCAGGGGAAGACAGTGTTGTGTTGTTTATGGGTTAGTTTTATAAGTTCTTTCTTAATGAAAGGATGTTTTTGAAAATACCTTGACTTGTGGTGAGAAAATTGTTTTTTTGAAAGCAATTTGTTTCAGTTGTCATGGCATCAAAGCACTCATCTGCCCAGACACCAACTTCCTGTTAAAAAACAGCTGCTCGTTCAGTGTTCATGGATCACGCCAATGGATAGATACAGGATAATACAGAAGGGAATAGAAACACTTTTTTTTGACTCCAGATTGGATTATACTGACATATTACCCATCATATGTGGGAAGACGTGGAAGTTAAGGGAATAGTTTGACATTTTTTGGGAAATGCACTTATTTGATTGATGCCACTCTCACATCTGTACGGTAAATATGTAGCTGGAGCCAGTAGCTGTTTAGCTAAATTTAGCATAAAGACTGGAAACAAGGGCAAACAGCTAGTCTGCCTCTGTCAAAAGGTAATAAAACCCAGCATTTCTAAAGCTCAATAATTAAATTGTTCTATCTTGTTTGTTTAATCTGTACAAATAGTGAAATGTACGGGAGATTATATGCCGGACTATTTCTTGTAACTACTCGAGTCACTAATTTGATGACTTTAGACTCGATTTGACAAAATGAAAAAGGACTTGCAGCTGGACTTTAAAGCTTCAGTAGGCAGAACGTTTTTGTCATAATTGGGCAAAAATGCCATAATAACCTTTCAGCATATTGTAATCCAAGTGTTCTGAGAGAAAACTAGACTTCTGCACCTCCTCATGGCTCTGTTCTCAGGCTTTAGATAATCTAGCCCGTGAGAGGAGACTTTCGCCAATCACAGGTAATTTCAGAGAGAGAATTCCTATTGGCTGTGGTGCGGCTGGTGGGCGGTGCTTGGTATTTCCTCAACAGATCTCAACATGGCTGCCGGGTCACACACTTTCTAATTTTACAGCTAAACAGTACGCTACAAGATGTTTCTGAAATCATTTGAGGAGAGAAATAGGCATCACAGTAACAAAGTATTGATTTATATTTGATCAGTGCTGCCTAGTTTGACCGTTTGGTCGGAGTTCATCGAGCTCAGATCTGATTGGTTATTTTCCTCCGGTCTGTGAAATCTTGCAGATGCCATTAGGAGCACCGGAGGACACAGAGGCACATGAAGTTTTTCAGATTACCTGTCTCATGCACTACTGTCAGGATATAGTGACAGCTTTATACAAATATTTCTGTTTTAAATCATATTTGATCTAATTTTGCCTACTGCTGATCCAACACCAGAGACTCGTGACTTTACTTGGACTTGAGCCTTTTGACTTGAAAATACTTGACACCTTCCTCCAAGCCCAAAGATTAAAAAGTATGTTATTTAAAAAGTGTGTGCATGAAGACATTCAACTTCCCGGTACCGGAGGTTACTCGAAGTTGTTGGGTTTATTTACTTTTTGAGAGATCCTTTATTGATTTGTTTGGGAAGATGATTTACTCGTGTGGAAATAACTGAACTGAACAAACTGAACAGAGATCCTTTATTTGTTTTGGAAGAGGATTCGCTCAGGGGGGAAAGAACTGAACTGAAGAAACTGAATTTCTTTCTTTTGTTGTTTATTGCTGAATCGTCAAAAAGTGGTGTTTTTTTGTTGAGCTCTGGCCGCTTCATTTTGTTGGTGAATATTACTGGCACTTGCATTTTGATTATCTTACACTTAATTCCCCAGATCCACTTTGTTTGAACCAATCTGACAGCATCCAATCAATTTACAGCTTGCAGGAGAAAACCATGTAGCACTAATGTTACGTTACTGAGCGCCAGTTGGCACCAGTGTTGTCACAATACTGGAATTTCTAACTTTGATGCAATACCTAAAAATATCAATATTCAATACAATTTCCGATACCACAGGGAAACATTTAAACAACATCGAAGGTATAACATTTTAGATTTTTGTTAAAAAATAAATAGCCGTGTGTGTTTGTCAAGAGAGAGCAGAAAACACAGCTGGTAACCGTGTATTGTTACTGTGGAAAATGATGAGTTGGCACCAGTTATTCTGTTATGAAAATGGTTTTACATTTGGTGAAGAGCGCATTATGACTTGTTTAAGACTCAATACTCAAAGTTTAAGACTTGGGACTTGAGTGCAAAGACTTGATTCTTTCTTGTGACTTGCAAAACAATGACTTGGTCCCACCTCTGCCTTTAACTGATTGAACAATTTTGTTCAAGCTCAAAAAAAGATACTAAAAAATACGGTCTATGTGTTAAAAAAAGGAATTTGAAGGACATCTGCAGTGACTTCTACTGTATCTACTTTATCGTGCCCATGTTTACAGTTATTCTGTATTTATCTTGAAGAGTGACAGGGTGTTTCGTTGTCCCAATGTCCCACGGGCTGCTTGTTTCATATTCAAAAGTGCATGAAGCAAAGAAGAGTTGTAATAAAGGTGAAGTGATGGATGGATTTTCCCCTGTGGCAGAGACAAAGAGCTTTAGATGTATGTTTGTCTATTTTTTATTTTCACCTGACTAGTCTCACTGAAAGGCAGAAAAATATACCGTCCACTTAGTCAAACATCTACTTCTTTTTTTCCTGAAGTGTATAATGGAAAATATAGTGTTCAAAAAGTACTCTTTGTAGTAAGCTATAGATAAGCTTTAAATTAAGTTGTTGTTATTGCATGAATTGCAATATTGTGGCCTCTTTACTTAAGGCGATACTTAATTTGCAGCAAAGCAAGACAATGTCAATGTTTCAACATGCAGATTAAAAGACTTTTAATCTTCTTGAATTTCTTTGCATAGCCTGCAGGTGTTTTGTACTTTTAATAAATGAGTGCTGACTGTTCTCACGAAACCGTACCAATTATTAAATACTATAAATACTACATTGGAGAGGTAAAAACATAGCAATTATCACTTGAACAGTTATCAGTGTTGCGAGTGCTGTCTTTTCTTCCACTATGTGCTTCCTTTTACACCTTGTCTCTCCTTTTGTGTCGTTTTCTGCTAACAGCCCTTTTAAAGAATTTGTTTTCGGGTTTACACTGTTGCTAATGGAACACTTTTCAAGATATGAAAGGTAGCAAATGTACACAGACAAGGTCATGTTACATCCATGGACATTTTTCAAAATGTAATCCTTGCACATTTCACATATTTGCCATTTAAATTATAACGTTAGCACATCATATTAACATTAGACCTTCAATTTTGTGCAGTAAAATGCCCTGACAACTTATTTTTTTCAGTCAGTTTCTCACTATATATGTATTTTTTTAAATTTTTATGTAACATTTAAGATTTCTGATTTTCTTCTCAAGAGAGTGGGCAGTTTAGTGAATCAAATATGAACAAATCAAATCCTTACAGTCCTGATGAAGCAGATTAAGGCTGGCCCACACCTAACCAATGCAGAAAATGTGAGAGACCCAACACATAATGACATGTTAAGTTCAATTTAACAGTTTTGTTCCTGTAGTGTGTGGAGAGCAACGATTTGGCCAAAACAGCACACATTAACAGATTCCATTCATGAACAACAAGTGTCCCGACTCTCAGCAAGGAGATCTCGCAATATCGCTCACGATCAAACGTGACTTTAATGTAAACAAACATGGTGGACGACAGGCAGGAAGAATTAGCAATGTTAGTTTTTCCACTACTTTGTATGAAAATTGACAAAGACAAAAAATATGGATGAAGTCGTGGAGACACATTAAATAAACACAAAATTGGAGTGATTCTCCTGTAGTGTTTGCCCAGCATTAGCTGAGTTTTTTGTACGTTAAACTCCTAATAAATCGTACAAAAAGATGTCTTTTAACTTTGATTGTTTGTTATTTATTCCCGAATGTTCAATGTTATAGATAATTAATATAGGGCGGTCAAGGTTAACCAATAACGCGTCAACGCAAATTCATTTTAACGTCACTCATTTATTTAACGTATTAACGCAACTTGCGATTTTGAGGTTGTAGCGGGCTAAGTTGAAGCATCATATGCAAAAACCAAAATGACCCATGCAGGTGCTTATAGAGAGCAAATGGATACTGTTCAACATAAAGTGGGAAAAGAAGTGGCGGCAGACAAAAGAAAGGGTATTATGGGCTTTACTGATTAGCATCTGATGCCAAGAACATTGTGTACACCAGTTTCAGTGGTGTGACAGTCTCTATTCTGAGTCTTTGATGATGAAACACTAGGAGGAATTACTTTGTGGTTTCCAGATACACAGCAATGATTTAAAGAAAACAGGTTTATTGATTTATGTGCCTGGATTAACTGGATGTGTCAGCTTGAAGTATTATTTAAATGACTGATATCAACATCGAGAGAGAGAAATGGGACTTAAATTCGTTCTGACATCCTTTTGAAATGGGATTCAGTATCATGTAACAAGAAACATTTTGTCATTTTATCACTAATGATGACTATTGCTAAATCAATCAAACACTAACCTGTAAAAGTGGAAAGGATTCCAGCTAAAAAGATGAAAAAAAAAGATTTCTCAGGAGGGTGTTTGGGTAACAATCACCTGAAACGAAAAAGCAGTAAAGACTCCTCCTTGGTGACATGATTTGCATGGATATTAGATATTGATTATACATGGAAACATGGAAGTTGATTCAGACAAAGTTAGCGCAATATTAACGCGTTACCTCAAGTTTGTTTTAACGGCACTGTTTTCTTCAACGCATTATCACAACTTGTGATTTTTAAGTTGTAGTGGTCTCAGTTTTAAAGCTGTGAGTGAAGATACTTGTATGAAACTAGAAAACCTAAGGAATTCATTGGTATGAGGAAAAACTGGCATGGCCATATTCAAAGGGGTCCCTTGACCTCTGACCTCAAGATATGTGAATGAAAATGGGTTCTATGGGTACCCACAAGTCTCCCCTACTTTACAGACATGCCCACTTTATGATAATCACATGCAGTTTGGGGCAAGTCATAGTCAAGTCAGCACACTGACACACTGACAGTAGTTGTTGCTTGTTGGGTTTGAGTTTGCCATGTTATGATTTGAGCATATGTTTTATGCTAAATGCAGTACCTGTGAGGGTTTCTGGACAATATTTGTCATTTTTTTGTGTTTTAATTCATTTCCAATAATAAATATATACATATTGTAGTGTATAATCAGCCTTTTTACTGTTATAATATCTGATTTACCACTGTGTAGAAGGCAAAGGCCTCTGCAAAAATATGTGAGTACATGCTCTCTGTGTCCTGTGTGAACTACAATGGACCTCTGTCTCTCCTGTTTTTTATGTGTAGACACCTGCATGAGTCTCTGATGGTTCAAGGTTAAGGAGTGAAAAAGGCCATATCGAAAGTATATAAAAGCGCAGGAGGAAAACAAGTGTCAGACTTTTTTGATTCCACTCTGCAGACAGGAGGTCTCATTCTCTCATTAAACAGACGAGGAACTCAAGAACACGCTGTCTTCATTTGCTTATTGAAAATAACTACAATATATTTGCGTAAAGCAAGCATATTTGCCCACTCGCATGTTGATAAGAGTATTAAATACTTGACAAATCTCCCTTTTAAAGGTACTGTATCTTACATAGAGTCCCTTTAAGGTACATTTTGAACAGATAAAGAAAATGTGCGATTAATTGCGATTAATATTTTAATTGATTGACAGCCTTAATTACTAGTTTGCAAGGGTTTAAGGTGATAATAGAGAAGTATGCTGTAATTAACTGGCGTAAACATTATTGCAGTAGCATTTGTGTTTGTGTCCTCTTGTTGTTTCCTCATTAACAGAAAGCACTTAAGATGTGTACACTTCAGTTACAAACACAGAGGTCAGTGAAGTGTACTCCTTACTGGGCTTAACAAAAATTATGTGCGGCAGGAGCGAATACCATCCGAATTTAAATTGATTGGATGTAATGCAAAGTCAATTAATATCATTCCCAAGCTAAAAGGGGTTAAACCACAGGCCCAGGCACAGAGTTTATGTAATCAAAAGGTCATCAGGTGACTGAGCTGGCTCAGTCAATATGCAGATATGCACCTTTCAATATTGTCTCACATAAAATCTGAAAGTTGTCACAGTTTCCAACATTGCCTAGCTTAAAGAGACAGTACAGACTGCTCTGGAAATGACATTTCTAAAAATTCTCCTGCAAGCTGAACTCTACATTGTGTAACAAGGCATCAGTCACAGCTTGAAGTAACAGTAACCAGTTCTACACTGATAATCACAGGAAACCTGACCCACCTGATGCTTAGAGCTATCAATCGATTAAAATATTTAATCATGATTAATTGTATGATTGTCCATAGTCAATCGTGATTAATCGCCAATTAATCGCACAATTTTTGTATGTTTAAATAAAGGGAGATTTCTTAGGTATTTAATACTCTTATCATGGGAGGGGGCAAATATGCTTTCTTTATGTAAATGTATGTATATATTTATTACTGGAGATCTATTAACAACACAAAACAATGACAAATATTGTCCAGAAACCCTCACAGGTACTGCATTTAGCATAAAAAAATATGCTCAAATCATAACATGGTAAACTCAAGCCTAACAGGCAACAACAGCCGTCAGTGTGTCAGTGTACTGACTTGACTATGACTTGCCACAAACTGCATGTGATTATCATAAAGTGGGCATTTCTGTGAAGGGGAGACTCGTGGGTACTCATAGAACCCATTTTCATCCACATATCTTGAGGTCAGAGGTCAAAGGACCCCTTTGAAAATGGCCATGCCAGTTTTTCCTTACCAAAATTTAGCGTAAGTTTGGAGCGTTATTTAGCTTCCCTCCCGACAAGCTAGTATGACTTGGTTCGTACCAATTTCTTAGGTTTTCTAGTTTCATATGATACCAGTACCAGTACCAGTGTTTCCATGTGTAATCAATATCTAATATCCATGCAAATCTTTACTTCTTTTTTGTTTCAGGTGATTGTTACTCAAACACACTCTTGCTTCCTCCTGAATTTTTTTTTTTAGCTGGAATCCTTTCCACTTTTACAGGTTAGTGTTTGATTGATTTAGCAATAGTCATCATTAGTGATAAAATGACAAAATGTTTCTTGTTACATGATACTGAATCCCATTTCAAAAGGATGTCAGAACAAATTTAAGTCCCATTTCTCTCTCTCAATGTTGATTTCAGTCATTTAAATAATACTTCAAGCTGACACATCCAGTTAATCCAGGCACATAAATCAATAAACCTTCTTTCTTTAAATCATTGCTGTGTATCTGGAAACCAGAAACTAATTCCTCCTAGTGTTTCATCATCAAAGACTCAGAATAGAGACTGTCACACCACTGAAACTGGTGTACACAATGTTCTTGGCATCAGATGCTAATCAGTAAAGCCCATAATACCCTTTCTTTTGTCTGCCGCCACTTCTTTTCCCACTTTATGTCGGACAGTATCCATTTGCTCTCTATAAGCACCTGCAAGGGTCATTTTGGTTTTTGCAGCAGCAGTATCAATTTCCCACTGGATAAACTGATGATCAGAAATCCTAAACGTGTACAAAAACCAATCCTTTATCTCGCTGACAGTGCTCCGTGCAATCCAGCCCATCATTCCAAAGGAGAATACAGTATGTGCTGATCTAATTGAATCTGCTGCAAACAGGAGGCATCCCCATCGGGCGCTCTCTGCCTGACACCTCTCTAAATGCGAATTGCCTCAAGACCGCACAGGTATTGCATATAAAACATTGGTTTAACACCACAGCTACTGCATATACTCTCTGGTGATTGGGAATCGGGAGGCACATCTGAGGTGGAGAGTGTAAACTGTCAGCCCTGTCAGACTGCATCCTTTAGTAATCCGTGCCATTTCGGTGGCCATTGAGGTGCAGTGCGGCTGAGTGTCGCCTACACAGCGGGCAGAGAGACCTGTGCATGTTTGCCAGGGGAAATTACTGTGTACCGGACTGTGGACTCTTGACAACGGCAATGGCATCTACCCTACCAGATCTTTCATCAGCCATCAGAGGCTTAGGGTTATAAATGGGAAATTTTCAAATGAAGTTTAAAAGTGCCAGAAGCACATCACTGCCACAGATTATCAAATTATTTACCTCAGCTGGAAAGAGAGAATGAGGCCTTTATTTGAAATGGGTTTATGTGAGAGATTTATTTCTGATTCACGTTTTATTTTAATATGTTTTTTCATATTTTAGTATTAAGGCTCATCTGTTCCCATTTTTGAAGTTGGTGTTTTTGAAAATTCAAAATGTTAACCTGTTGCCTTGATTAATTCAGTATAATGTTTATTTCCACAGAACTAATTCCGTCAGTATAACTACTAAAGCTTAGATTTGTCAATCTGAAAAGGGGGCTCCGGCAAACCAATGCAGGGGATGTGCAACGTGACGTCATCCGACAAGACGTTCACATTCCTGGTGGATTACTTTGATATGTGAATGTTGTATTTCTGCTAGGGGTGGGTCAGCCAACGCTACAACTGTAGAGCACCCATATACTGATATTTATGTTAAATGCATTCAAACGATCCCGATGGGGCTGACCACGGATGTATAAAGAGAACGGAGCTGACGGTAGAGCTAGAGACGGACTTGGAGAAGTTAGCGGAAGTATACACGTGTGACTACGTCTGGTTTTCAAAATAAGGTGTTAACAAAGGGAACTGTGTATATATATAAAATAATGTATGGTGATTCACCAGAAGTATAAAACATCACTAACCCTAATAAATTAAAAAGAAAATACCACTTCAATGTAATAAATAATGCCTGACAATGACTGATTTATTTGACTTCATGGCATCTCTGACTACATACATGCTGAAAATCAAACATTTTACTCTATCAATTTAGATTTTTTCCAAAGTTAAAGTCCCTAGAAGTGTATGATTCAACTTTTTCAACTGAGATGGAGGATATTTTCCTGATTTAAATTAAAAGTGCTTCAATCAGCAAAATGACTGATGAAAACATAAAGCAGCAGAGACATTTTTTCAATATCTTTGATGCTTGAACAAATGCAGTTCAAGGTATTTGACTCTGTGTTGAGGACTTCTGTGCACTGCAGTGTTAATTCAGCAGTATTGCTGCTGGTTCATTATACAGACAAATGAAGCTCAGTTCCTGAGTAAACACTATACCTATTAAGTGATAACGAGAAACTAGGGGGATGCATTATACCAGGATATCAGCGACCATGGCTGTCTTTTTCTCCCTTGCTCAGTCAATTGTCTAGAGTTTTCTTTGTTTCTGCGGAGTCTGAAAAGACTGTTTTGTCTCATTTGTTATAGATCAGACTCTGCAATTTCACCATATTTTATAAAAAAGATTGGATGATTATAATTTCTGAAAGGCTGCTTTTCTGTTGTCTGTGCCCCCATATCTGTTTCCATAATTCTATTTTACTTTCACTGAGAAGATACTCCTAAAAACCATCATTTAACAACATTAATTTAAAAGCATTCCTATTATAGATGTAGTATTTTGCAGCATCCATCTCAATTTTAAAACTAAGGGTCCTAAAGAGCACTGCTATATCATACACTTTTTTTAAAAATGTAGCTTGTACGTGCCAGGGATATACACATTGTGAGCTTTTCTTTGTATTTTCTTTGTGTTCGTTTTCTTAAAAGTTTAACAAGGTGTGTTGTATCGACCATACTCGGCACAGCTAGCAGCTGGCAGAGATACTGTGAGTATATTTTATAAGGAACACAAATACAGAGCAAAACATATCAAAGCGCTGAGCAACAAACAAATCAAGTGAAAAGGGACCCTGTTTGAAGCTGCAATTAAAATGTTTCTGCACCGGAAAAAAAGACAATAATTACAAAGGCATGTTAATGAAAGTGGTCGCTAAAAAGATTTGTAGTAACACAGATAAAAAAAGAGAAAATGGGAAAAGAAGACTGAGTGTTGCTATGGTGATGCTTGGCAGTCAATAGAGAGCTTGTGTGTGCTTATTTCCCCCTCCCTTTGAAAGCTGATTGAGTTGACCGGTGGGTAGTGGAGCAGAATGCTACAGACAGCCTATCCATTCCCCTGATTAGTCCTCTACGCTGTTCCATTTTTCATTCATTTTAATCATTAATGCCACAGTCGCCATGCTCGCGTGTGTCAGAGAGAGCTGTCAGGGACCATTCTTTAAAGGTCTTTTAGTGTGGAGAAACATCAAAATATTACATATTTCCATACAGGCCTAAATCAGTTCTGGCACCGACTTTATTGCAGTGGAGGAGGTGACAGTGATGAGAGAAATTGTAAAAAAATAAAGGCAGTTTCAAACAGTCATATCCGGGAAATAATGATTTAGATATAATATAAAACAAAAAGTGAAAAGCGCGATTAGTGGATTTCTTCCTCAGAAAAATAACTGGTAGCTATTCTTATGATTAATTCAATCGTTTTTCAAACAAAAACACCAAACAGTCTCTGCTTCCAGCTTCACAAGTGTGAAGATTTGCTGCTTTTCTTCATCATAGCTGATAGTATATTGAATATCTTTGGGTTTTGGACAGTTTATTGAAGTTGTTCAATTGGCCTTGGAGAAATACCTTTTTTTTTGACTATTTCTTAACCAAACCATTTAATCGAGAAATAATCTGCCAATCCGTGGATTATTTTCTCGGCTGAATTGATACCAAAAAAATGCAGTCAGTCACACAGGAAATGAATTGACAACTCTACAGTGATTAATGAATTGATGCATTTGATTAATGGCTTTGTCAATGAACAGAAAATGAACTGGCAGCAATTTTGATAATCAATCATTTAATTAAATCATTCAATTAAAGTCATTTATCAAGCAAAAAATGAAATATGTATTTTATTTTCTATCAAGGTTGACAAATGTGAGGATTTGCAGATTTTCCAACACGTTCTCATCCCAACTCATCACATACTGTCGCTTTTTAATGCCCTTTGGCGTCACTTTATTCTTGGCATCAAAACCGCTTAGTTGTGAACACAGGACACAAATGAACAGATGATTGTAAAGTGAAAATTAAACTTAATGCACGGGACACGAACAGCGCTCTCTTGGATGAAAGTCTTGTGTTTGTCCATCCACCTTCTCTCCCTCCCGCCCGGTGTGTGTCTTTTCACTCTTTAAACTACGTCACCTTTCTTGGAGCATTTACTATTGCCACGGATGGGTTTACATTGTAGTTAATGGAAAGCCTGGTGCATCTCATACTGGTACTACAGGGTGCCTTGTGCGGCGGTATCACATGCCAATGGCCGTGACAAAGCCTTGGTATTTGATGCCCTGGAAAATGAGAATGGGCTGGATTTACTCTGTTATAATATCAATGTAATGTAAATATTTTTTTGGGGTTTTTCAATGTTGTTTAGACAAAACAAGCAATTCAAAGATATCCACTTAGCTGGTAAATTCTGAAGGGAATTTTAAACTATTTTCTGATGTGTTATAAACTATTGGAGTAATTGGATAGTTGAAAATAATAATTAATAATGAAAATCATAATAATGGTGTCATTGACTTATGGAGTTTGAGAGGATCACACAGTTTCTGTAAAAATGACCACACAACCCAGTGTGTCTTCATAACAATGATCTGAAATCACTGGCAAGAAGAAGCAGAAACCATTCGACATCGTGGCTGTACCCAATTAACATCCAACATGGTTCAGGGCAGAAGCTAATCCAAAGATTATTTTAAGTCATCATAGCCTATGTAAATGAAAACCTAATTATATGCCATGGTGTATTTAATGGAATTTGAAATGTAATCACAGTTGATATACATAATGGCTGTGAGTTGTGTTTGTGCTGCCCCTTCATGATCGTTTAACATCTGCACAAAGGAAATGTCTCTTGGAAAATGGGACACTGAGGTTTAGCTACAGCTATACTTGACAGGCTACCTCCAATATGAAAGAGATAAGAAGAAAAAAAATCGTATCTTATGACTTCATATGACATCAGACAACTAGTTACCCAGTGTTTAAACATTGTGAGAAGAAGGCTGTTCTGATGAATCGAGATTGGTAGTGTACTAAGTAAATGACATTGGGATTGACAACAGGAAATCTTATGACCCAATACTGCACAGGTTGATCCGCAACTGACTGGCACTCGGCATGGTCACCAAGACCCTCAAGGCCCAGACACACCAAGCCGACATCAAAGAACTAGTGGCGATGAAGGCTGACTCTTGCAACGCCTCATGTCGCCTTTGTCTTGACCGACAAGTTGCTGTTTAACACGCTGTAAAGACTGCAGTCGACGTACAATTAACACATACGTTCTGCGCCTGTGTGAGATGAAATAACTCTCCACACCAGCAGGTGGCGGTAGTCTGTATTCGTCATTCAAAAAGAGAAACCGAAAGACCGAGGATGGCGGGTATACAAGCCGTTGTTATGATACATACATGAAACAAAGCGGCGTTTGCACTTCTCTCACTCACCACTTAGCTTCATTCCAGATGTCATAAAGTTGTGAAAATATCCGTGTATTGGAATGATCAGATGAGATGAAAATGAAAAATTAGAGCAATCTGTGTTTTTCCTCTTGACTTTACTCGTTGGCTTGCTTTCCTCACTTCCATTTCTCTTCTCGTGCACTGATTCGTTTAAACTGAACGGCCTAACAGAGTTGATTTCTTTCACCGACAGGCTCCCCCGCTGATTCAACATGCTGAATCGGCCAAAAAGCCTTTGACACGGGCAGACTAGAGCCGACGGTGCGGGACACGCTGCAAAAGCTGACGGCCCCAAACTGGCTTGGTGTGTCAGGGCTTTTCGGCAGAGGTGGGACCAAGTCATTGTTTTTTGCAAGTGCCAAGTCAAGTCCTAAACTTTGAGTTTCAATTCCTAAACAAGTCATAATGTGCTCCTCACCAAATGTAATGCCATTTTAACAACAGAGTAACTGGCGCCGACTGGCGCTCAGTAATGTAATGTTAGTTCTTCATGGTTTTCTCCTGCAACTTTATTGTATGCTGCTGGATTATTTCAAACAGATTGGATCGGGGGAATTCAGTGTAAAATAATCAAATGCAAGTCCCAATGATATTCACCAAAAATAAAGAGTCCAGAGTTCAACAACAAACACCACTTTTTGGGGATTCAGCAATAAACAACAAAGGATAGAAATTCAATATGTTCAGTTCTTTTATTTCCCCACGAGTACAAGATCTTCTCAAACAAATCAATAAAAGATCTCTCAAAAAGTAAATAAACCCAACATCTCAGATGCTGTCCGAGTTACCTCCGGTACCGAGCATCGTCTTCGTGCACACACTTTTTTAATAACAGATTTTTAAATCTTTGGGCTTGGGGGAAGGTATCAAATATTTTCAAATAAAAAGGCTCAAGTCCAAGTGAAGTATACGAGTCACTGGTGTTAAAGTCCAAATCGAGTTGAAAGCCTTTTATGATTTTGTCAAGTTTAAACTCATCACATGTGTGACTCGAGTCTGACTTGAATCCACACTTCTGCCTTTAGGCATTGTTTGAGCTTTTTTTTTCATTTGCTGCCAGTTAAAACTCATAGGCCTCATTCACTAAAGTGTGAATCTGATACAGAAACCATGTTTCTAAATCAGTATTCTCCTGTCTGAGAGGATTAACACCCCTCCATGATGTACTCACAGGGCTAAATGTTTCATTCAGGAGTATGTTTTTGACACTCAATAGGCTCCTGACCTCTCCCTTGCTGGCTGGCATCTTTGTGAGCTGGCATCTTTGCATTATGCAACTCACAGTGCACAGAGAATTCCTTTTCTGTGCATTGGGTGGAGCAGCATATACTAAACGCACATCCACATGTGTACAAGAACACATGTGCCGAGTATGAGTTGAACCCTTCCAGGTCCAGATGGGAAACGCTACAATCAGTGGATGACAATGACGAGATAAGATCCTGTGAGACTTTGAGCCACAGCTTGAGTAGAAAATTCGATTATTATACTACAGTACATGGCCCAATGTATGTGGACACGTGGCTTCTGAACATATAATTCCAAATCCATGGGCATTAATATGCTGATATTTATTATGTATTTATTTATTGCTAATTCACGATGGACATCGGAGATAACAATATCATCCAGAGGTATAAACCACACTGAATCTACAGATATGTGTGTTAGGATTTGACTGTTAGGACTCCTCGAAGGAGCACGAAGTTTGACTTGCCTCCCGTTCCGCGACTCCCTTCGCCTCTCGCCTCAGTTTGAAAACCTCTGGTGTATATAATTGAACCTAAACCAAAGGAAAACATTATGTTCATGGGATCGTACAGTGGCTTGTATTAGTGACACAAATGTAATCATCAATGGATAACACAAGGTAGAAACTGGGCTACAGCATTTCCAAATCCAATCAGATGGACAAGCACAGTACCAGCTGAACACGGACCATTGGTCATTGATCTAGTCTGAAATGGCAGCAACATCAAAGAGGACTGAGTATATCTGGAGAAATAAGGCTGAGAGAGAGAGACTTGAGGCAATGTAGAAAGTGAAGACAAAGGTGGCCCCATGTGTGGGGTAGCTCAGAGATGCGACCCACAGATTTCAGGAACACCTGAGACCTGCATCAATAAAAGTGCTGTCATGCTGCAAGGAGTCCCAAAAGAATCCATGAAAGAAAACCTGAACATATTGAGTCACAGTCTAAGCAGTGTCGGGCAAGTTACTCAAGAAGTGTAATAAGTTACTTTTTACTTATTACTCTTTTTAATATCACTCATTACTTGGTATCAAAAATAATTAATTACGTTACTCGTTATATTACTATATTACTCTCGCAGTCTGCATTGCTCTATAAATGAATGTGAATCTGCTTCTCCTTCAGTTCAAGAAATCCCTACAGCATCTGAAAGCAGCAGGACACATATGTTGATAAATCTGCAGCCTCTGAGAAGTACCACACTAGAGCGCAGTGCCGTTACACATGAACATTCAGTGTTTACCTTAATTTAATTGTCTGAAAACGACACCGGCCAGGGCTCCAGAGTGCAACCATTTTGGTTGCATATGCGACCTGCAATATGCGACCGCAATATGCGCCTGAAATTGAACAGGTCTGTCTCTCTGTGTGTGTATGTGTCAAACCGCATCCTGTACTCTTCCTCGAGAAACATCACAACCATAAAACATACCGGTAACGAGACAACTTTACAGCTTATTTCTTCTCTGCTCTGATGATCATCAAACAGCTGATCACTCGCTATGCACACATTACATTACGCTACTCTTACACCAATGTAATATGTAAACATGTGGATACCTGACGGTACCATAGGTAGACTGTTTGGGGTCACTATCGATAATGCTACATTGTGAACAAACAAATTAACAAATCTGTGTTGAAATCGGCAGGACGAGAGCTAGTTCACGGGAGGTGCCATTGTTTTACTTTATGATGTGTTCAGGCTCTATTCAGTACAAATGAGTACTGGGCGAAGGTAACGATAGCATGATGTGTTCAAATGTAATCTAGTAAAATGTAGTTTTTGGCGAGAAACTTGAATAAATACAGTTGTTTGAAGGAGATGATTTGCACAGCAATATTGTTTTTTATCATGGTATCCAACTGGTATCGAGAATCGTGGAATTTCACTGGTATTGGTATTGACTAGTACATTTCTGCTATTGTGACATCCGTAGTGTAGGCCTATGGGAACTGACAAAATGCTCAAAGGCGCTGTGAAAAATTTTGGGTACACCTAAA
>CAKAOI010030004.1:0-11408 GCA_916701655.1 Sebastiscus albofasciatus | reverse complement strand
GTCAGCAATAAAGTGGTATAGGATGTATAGTGTAAAGTGAGTGTAAAGTGCGCCAGATAGTGCATGTTAAAAGGTAGATAGTGCATGTTTAAACTTCTTAAAGTCCTAATAGTTCTCATATGGGGGTCAGCCTTGGTTGTGGAGCCTGATGGCTACCAGCATGAAGGACTGACCCAGGCGCTTTGTGTTGTGCCGAGGAGGGATGAGTCTGTGGCTGAAGGTGCTCCTCATCTTGACAAGCTCATCATGGAGGGGGTGGGAGGGGTTATCCAGGATAGCGTCCAGCTTCCTCCTCATCCTCCCCTCGGCCACCACCTCCAGACCGTCCAGCTCAGATCCAACCACAGAGCCAGTCCTCCTCACCAGCCTGTTTAGTTTGTTGGCATCCCTTGTGTTCGTGTTACCCCCCAACATACCACAGCAAAGAAGAGGACACTGTCTACTACAGACTGGTAAAACATCTGCAGCAGCCTATTACACACATTAAAAGACCTCAGCCTCCTCAGGAAGAACAGTTTGCTCTGTCCTTTCCTGTAGAGGGCCTCGGTGTTGTCAGTCCAGTCCAGTTTACTGTTCATATGTACTCCTAGGAACTTGTAGGTGTCCACCACCTCCAGTGGCAGCATGGTGTTAAAGGCGCTGGAGAAGTCAAAGAACAGTATTCTTATGGTGCTGTGCGGCCTCTCCAGGTGTGTGTAGGCCCTGTGGAGCATGTAGATGATCGCATCATCCACACCGATGTTTGCCTGGTATGCAAACTGCAGGGGGTCCAGGGAGTCGCTCACAAGGGGCTTGAGGTGCTGCAGAACCAGTCTCTCAAAGATCTTCATGACGTGCGACGTCAGAGCAACTGGCCTGTAGTCACTGGGTTGCTGGGGTGTCCCTTCTTGGCCACCGGGACGATGCAGGAGGTCTTCCAGAGCTGGGGACCCTTCTTCAGCCTCAGGGAGAGGCTGAAGAGGTGCTGGAATGCTGCTGCCGGCTCTCCAGCGCACGCCTTGAGCACCCTGGGGTTGATGTTGTCTGGCTCCCTGGCCTTGTTCACGCTGATCTTTGAGAGCTGCTTCCTCACCTGGCTGGTTGTGATGATCAGGGTGGGTGTTGCGATGTCTCCAGGTGTAAAGGAGGAGGAGGAGGGGGAGGATAAGGAGGAGAGGAGGGGAAGGAGGGGAAGGGGAGGTATAGAGGGGGGGCACTGGTGTTGGTGAGTGAGGACCCAGGCTGACCTGCTGAGCTCATGGGGGTTGGTTGATCAAACCTGTTGAAAAACAGGTTTAGCTCATTTGCATGTTCCTGGGTCCCCTCAACACCAGGGCTCGGCTGTTTATAGCCAGTTATCTTCCTGAACCCCCCCCCCACACCTCCCTGGAGCTGTCGGCCTGTAATCTCCCCTCCAGTCTGTCTTTGTAGCTGACCTTGGCCGCCCTCAGCTCCTTCTTCAGCTCCTTCTGGACAACCTTGGCCCCCTCAATGTCCCCGGCCATGAAAGCCCTCTTCTTCCTGTTCATCAGGGCTTTAATGTCCCCATTGATCCAGGGCTTGTTGTTAGGAAAGCAGCGTACCCTTTTGGTGGGTACGATGCTCTCCTCACAGAACCTGATGTAGTCTGTGATGCAGGGGGATAGTCCTTCGATGTCCTCACCGTGGACCCTGTCAAACAACTCCCAGTAAATGCTAAGAGGCTACAACTCCTCTGCTCAAGCGAGCCATCATGGATGTATTAAAAGAACGCGAGCCAGAGACCGGAGCCAACTTCCTGTATCTGTAACTCTGGCTCCACCTCTTAAGGTGGGATGTTAAGGTGGACCAACTTTTCTCCTTAAAGAGACGAGCCGCTCCTCTGAGGTTTTCTCCGCCTTTTAATTAATCATTAATATTTATTTGAACCGTTTTAACCGATAGCGTCAATCGGTTAAAGTTCTTAACGTCGGTTAAACGGTTAATTATTGACATCCCTACTAACCACGTGACCACCGTGCAGCCTGCAGTACGTTCAGTGTAAGCATAACAGTTGCAGGTTCTGACCCTGCAGAAAGGCCCATTAATATGGTTATGTAGTGTGAGTTAACACAACGTGATCTCACATTGTCCACAGGAACTGATAAATGATTGTAATTAGGTCTGTCAATGCTAACGTGATAATAATTTGTTAACGCAAATTTGTTTCAACGCCACTAATTACTTTAACACATTAACAAAATTGATCTTTTGTAGGTTGTAGCGGGCTCAGTTTTAAAGCTAGAGTGAAGATATTTCAGATATTGGTACTAACCATGTCATAATAGTCATAATCATAATATGTCGTAAAAGAGGCTAAAGAACGCTCCAAACTTGAGCTAAACTTTGGCGAGGAAAAACTGTCATGTCCATTTTCAAAGGGGTCCCTTGACCTCTGACCTCCAGATCAGTGAATGTAAATGGGTTCTCTGGGTACCCACGAGTCTCCCCTTTACAGATATGCCCACTTTATGATAATCACATGCAGTTTGGGGCAAGTCATAGTCAAGTCAGCACACTGACACACTGACAGCTGTTGTTGCCTGTTGGGCTGCAGTTTGACATGTTATGATTGGAGCATATTGTTTTATGCTAAATGCAGTACCTGTGAGGGTTTCTGGACAATATCTGTCATTGTTTTGTGTTGTTAATTAATTTACAATAATAAATATATACATACATTTGCATAAAGCAAGACTATTTGCACAATATTGATAAGAGTATTAAATACTTGACAAATTTCCCTTTAAAATGTGCAATTTTGTGTTGTTAATTGATTTACAATGATAGATATATACGAACAATTACATAAAGCAGCGTATTTGTCCACTCCCAAGTTGATAAGAGGATTACATACTTGACAAATCTCCCTTTAAAATGTGAAATTTGCGATTAATCACAATTAAATATTTTAATTGATTGACAGTCCTATTTGTAATGCATTCTGGGTAAGATGACTGTATATCTCCATCGACCTTCGATCTCACAGAAGTTCACTTGAGTTTTCAGTGAAATGGAATGACACTTAGAGGGAAGGGCAGAGGAAAAGCTCAAATTGGAACATGCATCACTGAACCCCGGACTGACAAACGGGATTTTGAGTTTATCAATCAATAGAAAAAATATGCCACAAAATGTTTCCTGTGCTTCTATTTTTTCTTAGCTTATCATTGTGACACTTAATAGTCTGCCCTGTCCTTTCTTTTTCTGATGTTTCCTCTTGTTCTCCTCCTTCCAGCCGTCGACTGCATGGTCTCTGAGTGGACAGAGTGGTCCGAGTGCAACAAGTCCTGTGGTAAAGGACACACCATTCGAACCCGTATGGTCAAACTGGAGCCGCAGTTTGGGGGCAGCATTTGCCCCGAGACCATCCAGAGGAAGAAATGCAAGATCAGGAAGTGCCGGACGAAAACGAAGGAGGAGAAAGGAGGTGGAGGTGGAGGTGGAGGTGCAGGAGGAGGAAAGAGAAGGAGACGGGGTAAACAGGGAAGAGATGCAGTGGCCGAGGAGCAGCTAGGTTGGTGGGAATTATCTATTATTATTATTAAAGCTGGAGTAGGCAGGTTGGAGCAGATATGATTAAAAAAAAAGTTATTTTTATAAACCGGTCACTATATCCTGACAGAAGTGCATGACACAGGTAATCTCTGTGTCCTCTGGTGCTCCTAACGGCATCTGCAACATCTCATAGACCAGAGGAAAACAAGCAGTAAGAGCTGATCTGGAGCCTTGCCGTCTCTCTGCAGTCAATCACTCGCAAACTCTGATCAAATGGACAAACTAGGCAGCACTGAAATATGAATTAATATTCTGTTACTTTAATGCATATATCTCTCCTCAGATGTTCTCAGAATCATCTTGTAGTGCACGGTTTAGCTGTAAGATGGGAAAGTTTGTTACCCGGCAGCCATGTTGAGATCAGTTGAGGAAATATCACCCACCAGCCGGAGCAGACTTTCTCATTTTACAGCTAAACAGTACTCTACAAGAAGTTTCTGTAAACATCTGAGGAGAGAAATAGGCATTACAGTAACAGAATATTAATTCATATTTGATCAGCGCTGCCTAGTTTGGCCGTTTGATCGGAGTGATTGACAGCTGCCTCTGCTGAATGAACAGCCAAAAGTAACGCTCGCTCTCTCTCAATGAAATGACCTGTGATTGGTCAAAGTCTCCCGTCACAGGCTAGATGTTCTAAAGCCTGAAAACAGAGCCATGAGGAGGAGCAGAAGTCTAGTTTTCTCTCAGAACACTTGAATTACAATTTGCTGAAAGGTTATTATGGAATGTTTGCCCAATGATGCCAAAAATATACTGACTACTGACATTTTAAAGCTTCTGCGTGAGACCAGAATTCAGATGCTACTGTTTCTTCCAACAGGTTGCAGGATGCAGCCGCGGACCAGCTGGACGGAGTGTACCAAACCATGCGGAGGGGGAATCCAGGAGCGTTTCATGATGGTGAAGAAAAGAGCTAAAGGCACCGTGATGGCCAGCTGTAAGGACCGGAAGGAGATCCGTGCCTGTAACATTCATCCCTGCTAGGGGGCACTACTGAGCTACAGAGGAAGGAGGGGGGAGCAGCAGGTTAAACACATGAAAACATAGGTTCATTTGATAAAGATGACGATGGGGAACTTTTTGTGTACAGGGAGGTGAGGTGAGGTGAGGGTGAGATGATGGGCTGGTTTTACACTTTGGAAACATGATAGGAGTTTAGGTAAGTAGAGGAGAAGAGAGGAGGAAGGAGGAAGATGATAATGGTCTGTTTAGTGAAGCCATTGTAGGCATTTAGTTAATAGGGCTGACATTTACTTTAGACCACAATGGAAATGTTAGAGAGTCATGTCTATGTCCTGCAAAAAAACAAACAAGAAACAACTACAGTAGCTTTACCACTGATGCACACATTTTTGGGGATATTTTCAGTAGTTTTGTTCTCTGGGGTATGAAATAGGGTTAGGGTTAAGATACCAGCATTTCTTGGGAATTCTTGACAAAATGTGCTCTAATAGAGTGCTCCAAGGATGACGTATTTATGTAGGTCAACCAGGAAGTTAGCATCGCCCTGGTTCCCTAGACAAAAAGCCAGTGGGATTGTTCCATTGGGTTTTGGATTATTTCAGAAAACAAATGTTTATGATACTACTATGCTACATTTTTTTCCAGAAAGATAATTTCAACAAATGAACACCACTTTTATGATTTTTTAACGCAATCGCCAGAAGTAAAAAGCTGACGTTCGGCTATAGACGAACTACACCACGGTCACATGAGCGTGAGTTTACACAATGAGGCTGTAAAGGAGGACGAGTCGGCATGATGACGTTTAGTAGTCTCATTTAGCTATTTGTTAGCAACCGCCTTATTAAAGGGGACATATTATAAAAACATGAGATTTTCATGTTTTTTTATGATAAAGCAGGCTTAAGTCCTATATAAATACTGTGAAAGTATCGAAACGCTCAATCCACAGAGAAATACACACAGCCCGTATTCAGAAACTCTGCTTTTGAAACAAGCTGTCAGGATTTCTGTCCATTTGTGATGACACGAATATACAATATTTAGACCCTTTACGCAGTTTTAAACATAAACATTCTAAATGTGTCCCAGTTTATTTCCTGTTGCAGTGTATGTGAATGTCATCAACAGACAGGAAGTACACATGGACCCAATTCTGTTGCAATTCCGTCGAAATGCACTAAAACGGAGCGTTTCAGACAGAGGGTAAATACAGGTATATTCAAGCAGACAGTATGAGGAAAATAAAGTTTTTTTTAACATTACAGCATGTAAACATGTTCTAGTAGAAACAAAAAATACAAGTTTAAACCTGAAAATGAACACGATATGGGACCTTTAAGACACATAAAGGCTTCAAAATTCACGTGACATATTTTATATCATAGAACATAACCTTAAAATCTCTTCAGCTTGTGTTAACCACAGCCCTTATTTCAGACATCTAAATAAATAACAATTAAAAAAAACCATTGACTTCCAGACGAGGGAACCGGAAGTCCTAAAATACTAACTCATTTCCGGGTTCTTAGGACTCATTCCTGTAGCACTCTTTATTCTGAGGAAAATACCCACAGGAACCAGGGATATTTGGCATGTGTCTGCTTTGTACTGTATGCACTGACACAAAGATGCCTCCTCCAAACATCATGATTGATACCATGCTAGCGTCGTAGCTAGTACACCCTTGAAATGACATTATTACGGTAATATAACTGGATCAACCTCCGATTCTTATTCCTGCTAAAATGGCAACCTACTGCTGTTTAGAATAAGTGTGAAGTAATCCGTAAAAGAAAACAATGCAGATCTTAATTAGACGTATAGGATGGAGGCTAGCAGAGGTGTAGTGGTGTGTTTAAGCACATACAGTATACATCAGTATATATACCCATCTCTGTGCAGAGGGATCTACCATATACCTAGCTAACATAGCGATATGTACATCTTGTAGAGCAAGACTGCAGGAAATCATGTTCCTGTACGATCTTTCACGTCATCTGTTGTGTTTACGGTGCACAAGAAACTTTTGTTCTGTGACTCACACAAAACATAAATGCCCCCTTAAAACAGCAACGAGCCCGGGGAGAAGCACTGCCCTACAGGGACAAACTTAAACAGAGAACAAAAGTCCCTTCCCTTGTTGTCATAAACCATGAGCTACATGAAATGGACCATTTTAGTCGAACCCATAGACTGTATATAAGAAGTGGATATAGTTGATGTGACGTCACCCATCAGTTTGTGGACTATGATTTTGAAGCCTCGAGTTCGGCATTTTGGCCGTCGCCATCTTGGTTTTTTGTAACCAGAACCAGAAGTGACACGAGAGGGTGGAGCTAAGTACAACCGAACACTGAATAAGACATTGTTAGGTGACCAAAATGTTACAATCAACTTTCATGAAGTGAAAACTCACTGTGAAAGTTCTAAGACGAAAACAGGGACAACTCTCAGACCGGACAACACCGTGGTAGCGGCCTGTCAATCAGGGTAACCACGCCCTAAAGCATCCCCTGCTTTATGGTCTATTTGACTCTAAATTGGACCATAATTTACTAAATGAACATCATGCTGTGTTGAAGAAGACCTGAAACTAGAGATTGAGACCATAAACTCATGTTTACAATGTTTACTGAGGGAATAAATCAAGAGAGAAGTAGGCTCATTTTTTCATAGACTTCTATATAACCAGAGGAGGAGCCCCCAGCTGGCTGTTAGAAAGAATGCACGTTTGAAGTGCTTCCACATTGGCTTCACTTTTGCAGTACCAGGTTGCCCTCTGGTTAAAACAAAAATACAAATATGAAGCAAACACAACAAGGCATAATATCAAAAAGAAACAATGGTGGAAGAAGTATTGAGATCTTTTACTCAAGTAAAGAAGCAATACTGCAATATAAAAATACTCCATTACAAGTTGAAGCCCTGCACTGAAAAAGGGGCACTTAATTGAAAACACAGAAGTATTATTAGCAAAATGTACTTAAAGTATCAAAAGTGAAAGTACTGACGTTAATTTAACTATTTGATATACTGTTGGTTAGTTGGTAGATAAGGGCACGGTAAGGATAAGGGCACGGTGAAGACCTGAATACAGGCTCACAGAGCCTTCCCTCTCTGCTAAACAGTCTCGTCCTGCAGTAAAAAAGTACACAGTAAAAAAACAACCA
Organism: Sebastiscus albofasciatus; assembly: GCA_916701655.1. Classification (NCBI taxonomy): domain Eukaryota; kingdom Metazoa; phylum Chordata; class Actinopteri; order Perciformes; family Sebastidae; genus Sebastiscus; species Sebastiscus albofasciatus. Next base: position 3,714 of record CAKAOI010030004.1, on the reverse strand, counting down.
GAGAGCTGATAGAACAATGGCCAAGCATCAGGGAGAAGAAAACACTGAATTTGTCAAAAAGAAGCATATTAAATATGTATGATTTTTAAAAATTCCAAAGAAAATACATAATAGAAAGAGTTGTAATAAATGTTCCTTCTGATAACAGGAAAACTCTGATGCAACATTCACAGTAAAGTTGCTCAAAATTCATCTAAATCGCTTGTTTTACACAAACTTCCTGCGGTTATTGCGTTCACCATTTGGGTTAATTCTACGGTTGTTCCGTGCTTGTTATGCATTGAATATAATATGAAATATCCATCAAATATGTCACTTAGTCAAGGATCATCAGTTTACTCAATGATAGAAAAGAGGTCCCTTAACCCATTTATGCCCAAATACTATAATTAGTATGATAAGGAAAAATGCCACAATATTTGTTCCGATTGGTCAAAAGTGTGACATTTGGTACGGACATACTCTGGGTGAGTATCTATCAGTACAACTCAGACATTCTTTAAGATCACATGAAAAATTACACTTTTATTAGTAGTCAAAGTCAAGATTTTTTAAAAATGAAGAAAGAAAACACTAACATGTTTTATTAAATGATTTCCACATGAAATATTTTTTGTGCACCATAAGCATATCTTTGATATTTAACTTTGTACGTTCATAGATATCAAATACTTGATTGTGCTCCTTGTAGTTTGTGAGATACAGCCATTTTCTTATCATACTATATCTAGTATTTGGGCAAATGGGACTACTGTTTTTTATTATTTTGTAATATAATGGAGTCTATTGCAAAAACAGTAGTTCCATGTGCCCAAATACTAGATACAGTGTGATAAAAAACAACAACTCAATTTCAGCCACGGTTTGACCGCCCAGAGAACACTTCCACGAAAGGAAATTTAAAAATTCAGTTGCGATCACAGATGGATTGGGTAAAAAGGTTGGACACCTTTAATCTATAACAACATCATATTTATAAGCTCACCATGTGTTACAATGTTTCCCTCTGAACTGTAGTAGAGGCACAAAGTAGCATGAAATTGATACACTAAAGTCATGCAGCCACAATATCCCCATCTACCAAGACATCACTACTACACCACTGGAAGCTCCCTCCCCAAGTCAAAGATGTAAACTATCTTCTAAGATGAGTTGTTGGTCTACTACCACATAAACTAAAGAATAACATCAGAACATTTCCATGAAAATCCCTGGAAAAGAGTAAGAATTTTAAAATCATGGACTAACTTTCAACCATATAGAATATTGGAGAAAAGGCATAAACAGACTGAACTGAAGATGTAGGATTTCTTTATGTTTTTTTGCAAGACATACATGCTCATACAGGAAGTCTCTAAAGACTTATGGATGTAGTGTATATCTACTATCTAACCAACAAGTATAAATGACGCTACGATGTAAGTACTAAAAACCACTTTCCCTAATAACAGATACATTTTAAATGGAGATGTTTTATACTGTTAAAGTTAGTCTTTATATACTATACTGCTGTTTGTCTGTTGTTTCAGCTGATGTAGCATTAAATTCTGTCAGAAGATCTCATTTTAGCATGTGCATAGATCATTTTGTTTGGTTGGACGTGATGCTTTCTCTGCCGTAGAGTTGTCTTAAAACAGATCGCTAAATGACTGTCTGCCTTTGTCTGTTCCTGAAAACACAAACGGACAGAGCCGAGTGTCACGTCCTACACGTGCTGTGAGTTCTGGCTGCAGAAGAGGTCGTATGGGAAACATTGCAGATGTTTCTACAGTAATAGAAACTGTAGGACAGCTCAACATACAGTAGACTGTTACTGCTTACAACACACTTTATTTCCATGCATTGTTTTTATTGCACTTTTCATTGTGTTTCCATGATGAGTGAGATGTAAAATCTTTTTTTTTTAATTACTTAGCAGTTTTTGTTCTGTTTTAATAATAATGTCACCACCAAAGTTCCATTTTCTGTAGATGTTTTCTTGACTTCACTCTTTTCTGTTTTCAGGCCTCGTTCTTTATTCCTTTGCCTCTGTATCACGTGACTATTTTCTAAGAAACAACCTTTACAATAAAAAAAATGTAAATGTGAAAATCATGACGTCATTTGGCTCTTTTTGATGAACCCTAAAGACACACCAGGAACGTCAGGAGCACGTGGCAGCTGCGTTAAGCTGTGGACACACTGCACGCATGAGGCTAGCGTGAGGCTCCCGTGGCGTGTTGTTTTTTATTTAGGCGTCCATGTTAACAGGTTAGAGTGGACAGTGGACGTGCGTCAGACGCACTCAGACACGCGTCTATTTTATAGAATAGAAGGGTCGCCTATTTTACACGTGAGCCTCTCGCGTCTCAGCTGCGTGTCCCAGCAGAAACAGACAGTGAAGGTGATCTATTGACAGTATGTGGACATCATATCAGCTACATAATACAGTTTACATGTCTGGACATCTGTAGAATATGTCACAGACAGTGAAGGTGATCTATTGACTGTATATGAACATCATACCAGCAAGATTACTACAGTTTCCATGTCTAGACATCTGTAGAATATGTCACAGACAGTGAAAGTGATCTAGTGACTGTATATTAACCTCATACCAGCAAGACTTTACTACAGTTTCGAGGTTTATCTGTAGAATATGTTATGGAGATGAAAAGAAAGTGAAGTTAAGTAAACTTGTTTTTAAATCAACACTTCCTGCTTTCATTTCAAAATAAAAGCCCTCAGGCGTTTTTTCCATAGACAGAATCTAAGACAAGGTAAGTGGATTGAAACGCAGATGATTGTGTGAAACAACTGCCCAGTGGCATTAATATATTAGTTTTCTTTTTTGTTGGAAAGAAAGTATGACTGCATGGCCATTTGAGTCTGTAGCCCTAAGCTTTCTCAGGTCTGGTAACGTACTTACAATTTCAGTCCACTAGATGGAGATAGAAGAATGAAGAATCCTATAACCCCTGAGAACATCATGGTCAGGAAGACTCTGGGAGAAGCATTAGTACAAGAACTGATTCAAACTCAGCCATGGTGTCGTAGTAGTTTGACAATCAAACTAATCATTTTCTTTCCTTTTTATATGGAAAAATAACAGTGATAAATTCCTTAGTGATTCCTCAGTTTATCTATATCCTCATGTCATTACATCATTGTCATTGTGCTACTATAGTGCATAAAGTTGGCGGTTTGCAGGTCGGGTTCAGGTGGTTGAGTAACGCATATTTCGACATATTGGTGGGCGGATTGGCTCTCATAACAGACCGGTGAGTGCGACTGAACAGCGCATCATTAACAAGTCAGGAGGATAAATAAATGACTAAAATGACAGAATTGTTCAATAATCTGATGACTAAACGGGACTAAGATTAAATTAAAAAAAAATAGCTTACAAAATTAAAGTGACAGTAGGCATAATATTTTTGGCATCATTGGGCAGAAATCCCATAATAACCTTTCAGCATATTGTAATTCAGGGGTGTCAAACTCATTTTAGCTCAGGGGCCACATGGAGAAAAATCTATTCTCAAGTGGGCCGGACCGGTAAAATCATGGCATAATAACTTAAAAATAACGACAACTTCAGATTGTTTTCTTTGTTTTACTTTGGTCCAAAATAGTACGAGCACATTCTGAAAATGTACACATCACAAATAATTCTCTTGACAAAACACTTCAAGTTAGTTGAAAATTCTGAGGAAAAAATTGGTGCAATTTCAA
>CAKAOI010030002.1:42295-68873 GCA_916701655.1 Sebastiscus albofasciatus | reverse complement strand
TCTAAACAATTTAGTGCTATTTCTACTGTGATTTTAAACAGTTTTCCCATTTGGGTTTCTCTAGGGGTCTGCTGCATAAGACGGGTTTACCCAAAGATGCTGTAGACTACATCATCTATGGAACAGTCATTCAGGAGGTCAAAACCAGCAATGTAGCACGAGAGGTATTATCACATTCCCACGAAATGGTTATATCATCTGGAGCCTGTTTCATGTACTGTCTTTAAGCCTCGATCCTAAGCATTAACACTGCATGCTGAGACAGAATATTAACCAGAGGAGCATTTTAGAGCTGCTGTCCTGTCCTGTTGTCCATCTCCTTCATTTCTCACTGTGATTTCAGGCAGCACTGGGTGCCGGCTTCTCTGACAGGATCCCAGCTCACACCGTCACCATGGCCTGCATCTCCTCCAACCAGGCAATGACCTCAGGTATGTCAGGGAGAGCAAGCTCTACGACAAGCCTCTAACACTTGACTTGCACGCCATATTATGGGCTTTTATTGACTTGGAAACGGAACTATGTAGTCCTACATTGTAGATGCAAAAAACAGTGATATTGTTTGATGTTATTGTTATGCTCTATGCTGCTGCTGTGAGAATAAATTAGAAGTAACAGTGTCATTTTGACTCTAAATAGAATGAAATGAGCTTTCGATTTCGAACTTCAAAATCAAAAACAGGATTGGTGATTTTTGGTAGTCCTCCTCTCTGTTTGACTTCTCTCTCCTCCATCCTTGATGTTGGTCTCCAGGTGTTGGTCTGATCGCTGCAGGCCAGTGTGACTCCATCGTTGCAGGAGGGGTGGAGTTCATGTCCGATGTTCCTATCCGTCACAGCCGTAAGATGAGGAAGACCATGCTGTCCCTCAACAAGGCGAAGACCCTCGGCCAGAGGCTCGGTCTGATCGGCAGCATCCGGCTAGCACATCTCGCCCCAGAAGTATACATTCACTAAGAGCTGCACCACTTTCAGTTTGTTAAATTTGATTTCAGAAATCAAATGTCTTCTCTTGGACCTTTGACATACAGTACAGTATTAACCTTTTATTATGATGTGTGTGTCTAGCTTCCTGCTGTGGCGGAGTTCTCCACAGCTGAAACGATGGGCCACAGCGCCGATCGTCTGGCTGCTGCATTCGGGGTCACCAGACTGGAGCAGGACGAGTTCGCTGTGCGGTCACACAGTCTGGCCAAAAAGGCCCAGGACGCCGGCCTGCTGCAGGATGTCATCTCCTTTAAAGTGCCAGGTAAACACCGCCTCGCTCCTCCTTAAACTCTGATACAGGGTTAGGGACGGTTGTGTACTTAAATATAGCTGGTTATATTGTTGTAATTAGTAGATGTCATTTGTCTGGGCTTGTTCGGAGCATTGATTTTGTTTATAGGTGCTAATTTGAAGCATTTATTGATATTGTTAATGGTTGTAGAGCTGAAACAGTTGAGTTGTTTTATTGTTTACATGATGACTGTATATTTTTGTCTCTACTAGGTCGTGATATTGTTACCAAGGACAACGGCATCCGTCCCTCCTCCATGGAGCAAATGGGCAAACTGAAGGCCGCCTTCATTAAACCTCACGGCACAGTCACCGCCGCCAACTCCTCCTTCCTGGTAAACACACACACACACACACACACACACACACACACACACACACACACACACACACACACACACACACACACACACATATCAGGCCCTACAGCACTCTACAGCTCAAAAAACCGTCAGCATAGATACAATTATTTGTCTGTGTGTAAAACAAATACGCAAAGCTATACACACTTCCAGCTACAAACTACCTGAAGCAAAATACTGTTAAGCAACTTTGGCTTTTTAAAATCATCTTACTTCCACTTTATAATAAAAAAATGGTGACATTTTTGGTCCACTTATGAAACAACCTGTAGCCCTGCTCAAACTATCTCCCCTGATTCTCTTTCTACTGTTTTCACTCACAAGTGGAAGCATTTGTCATCACTCATAAACTGCCCTGACATTGAATAAACTGCCTGTTTGTGTGTGTGTCCTCCTCAGACTGACGGTGCCTCTGCTGTGCTCATCATGTCTGAAGAGAAAGCTCTGGCTATGGGTTACAAGCCTAAAGCCTACCTCAGGTATCTGCACCTTCTCTGTTTGCTAGAGCAGCCTCAGTTTCCCCAAATGATGCTCTTTCAGATGTGCTGATCATGTTGTGTTTACATCCTGGCAGAGACTTTGTCTACGTTTCCCAGGACCCCAAAGATCAGCTGCTTCTGGGGTGAGTAGTAGAAATGTCAACTGACTGATTTTATTTTCAAGTTCTCAAACAAAAACTAACATTTGCAAAACAAGGGTTATTCTTTGTGAATTTCTCTTTTGAAGACCAACAGTTTTGACTCTGTTTAACTCTTCCAGGCCAACATACGGTACACCAAAGGTCCTGGACCGGGCTGGCTTGACCATGAATGACATTGACGTCTTTGAGTTCCACGAGGCATTCGCAGTAAGTTATCACAACTCATATGGGGGGGAAATAATGCATGAGCTTGTGTAGTGGTGGGTGAATGTGTCCTGTCAATCTCCAAGATATTTTAAGTTACAGATATGCATGATTAAACTAGAATCTCTCAATTTCTGTTATCAATGTTGGAGTACAATTTGACTGGTCTAATTCATATCCTGCACTTTTGAACCAGTAGAAATCAATGTTTTTTCTGTCTGGTATCTATGGTAACTCTGTGAATTTATATGTGTGTGTGTTTTGCAGGGTCAGATTATGGCAAATCTGAAGGCTATGGACTCAGATTGGTTCGGCCAGACGTACCTGGGCAGGAAATCAAAGGTAATATGTCACATACAGATGAACATCGAGTACGGATTAAATTCTGGCCAAGATAGTCATATGATGAAATTTTATCTGCATCTGGTATTGGTGTTATCCTATTTTTATATAGTCATACTGTAATATCAAACATTTTTTTAGACCTTGGTTTGCAAGTTTGGTTTGATTTCACACTTTATATTACCACAATCAGTGACCATCAATTAGAAATTAGAAGTGTTCCTTAGTATTATATACATAATAATGTTTTAAAAAGTAAAGGTTCATATTAGGCAACTAAACGCTAACAAAATAATTTCATGAATTAAAATCAAGATTGCCAATTTGTAGGGAAATCCTCATGAGTTTTCAAGTAAAAGAGTAGTAGTAGTAGTTTTCACTTATTCACCTGAGCTTTAACCTTGGTGATCAGTATCTGTTTATAGCCCCCACTGCTGATGCTGTGTTCACACTACGAGCAGCAACAGGCTACGAGTCATTTTCAAAAGCAGCTGGTGACATGAAGCTACAAACTGACGCCCGACACTTGGCGTGACGCGCTATAAAGCAACGTTTTTTTTCAGCACTCCCATGACGCAGTGAAGCATCAACCGATCATATGTTTTTGTGTCACCCTATTCTGTTCCATCTAAAAAAACAATGCTGTTAGCCAGTTCCCAGTGCTATTTAACGACACAATTACATCAACGAGCGCTGGGCAACGCTTTAACGGCGACTCACCGGCAATGCAGCTGGCACGTTGCATTTAGGTGCTGAATTCTGATTTTACACTAAGAAATGTCCATGTAAATATCAGTCCTGACCAAATGTATTGTTTGTGTTTGTAGGTTGGAGCTCCTCCCATGGAGAAGTTCAACCTGTGGGGAGGCTCTCTGTCTTTGGGTCACCCGTTCGGCGCCACCGGCTGCAGGCTGGTGACCACGGTGGCTCACCGGCTGCAGAAGGAGGGAGGACAGTATGGACTGGTGGCGGCTTGTGCTGCTGGAGGACAGGTAATACCAATTACTGGGTGATGTGTGCCTGAGACAAACAAGCCACGACTGAGCCGTTTAACTTTTCTTCTCTTTTTTATTCTATTTCTTTGCTTTTCCTGACAAACTTGTGTTGTTGTGTTTTCCAGGGTCATGCCATGGTGATCGAGGCCTACCCCCAGTAAAACACCACCTGATTGTCAGGTTCATCGTGACGGCCACACACACACACACACACACACACACATACTAACATCCAGACAACAGAGTGTACATACAAGCACCACTTTGCCTTGAACAGAGTCCGATACAGTATGTGAGTGCGTTTTAGGAATCTTGTGTAAATTCAACTTTGCTTTTTCTGGCAGTTAAATTATAGCAGAATGTTGTCGAGGAAAGTTGCTTATCATCTTTGTGGACTTTAAGGTGCATCATTTCAGCGCCGTCACTGAGTCGAATGTAACATAGCAAAGTTTAAGCACCCAGAGGAGATATCCTAATGTTTATATACGCTGTAATATTTTGTTTCTTACGAACTGTTGGAATTAAAGGGTGTGATGATGATAACCACACTAACTCTCATCTCTGGGTTTGCTGTTCTTTCTTGTCCTTGAAATGTTGACCTATTTCTTGTGAAATCAGCTCATTAATTGTATTATTTGCACCTATGTTTTGTGGTTATCAGGAACAGAAATGCCAGACATTCACTAACTCCAGCTTCTAAAATGTGAATATGTGATGTTTTTCTTCTATGAGAGTAAAATGAATATCTTTGAGTTTTGGACTGTTACACCAAGCCATTTGAAGACATTTACATTCATCCATTTTGCAGACACTTTTGCCCAACATACTGCACAAATGAAAGTATAACCCAAGCCACAGTAGATCAAGGAGAAGCCATCGTGAATTAGTGCCACAATGCTCACACAAGGTTGCAGGTGCATGAAGTCAAAAGTGAGAAATTAGAAAGTATTTTTGAGAGAGGGAGAGGTAAATAAGACGGAGAAAGAGAGAGAGAGGACGACATTATTGTGATGGGCAGTTTTCACTATTTACTGACTCTTTATAGACAATGGACCCCTTTGAAAATGGCCATGCCAGTTTTTCCTCGCCAAAATTTAGCGTAAGTTCAGAGCGTTATTTAGCCTCCTTTGTGACTAGTTAATATGACATGGTTGGTACCAATGAAATCCTTAGGTTTCTAGTTTCATATGATAAAACTGAGTCCACTACAACCTAAAAATCACAAGTTGTGTTAATGCATTAAAGAAATTAGTGGCGTTAAAACTAAATTGCGTTATTATCGCGTTAACTTTGACAGCCCTGGTTTCTAGTGATCAAGCTCAGAGTGACTGTGAGTAGTTTATTGCATTTTCTCTACATTTCTTTACACTCTTGTGATTGAAGGCCTTGATGCACGGACAACAACTTCAAGTAATGTTGATGGGTTGATGATGTTTAATTCATCAGGGACTGAAACTATTGCAAAGGAAAAAAGATCAATGTATAGACAGCTTTGAGCTACAGATAACAACAACAATGAATTTGGGGAAAAGGGGGTGTATGCGTACTCTTTTTAACAGATTTAAAAAAAAATTTGCATTGCCAAAATATTTTCGCATTTGCATCCCGGCCTCTGTACCGAGATGTGTCAGCAGCAGACTGGCTTTGCGCTTAATTGATGGTGAATAATGCTGTCTGCTTGTGACGGGACGACTGATGTTAATGAGGAGGTAATACTCGGGTTTCCTGGTGATTTAAAGCAACATAAATATGGAAAATTTTAGTTGCCAGGTTGCTTAAAAGTTCAGGTTGTGGTGGTGTCTTCCTGATATTTGGTGTTCATATTGCGGAAAAAGCGAACTTTTACACCCGCTAAAGTGTTTGTGTAATTGACAGCGGATGGGTAAATTTATATCAACACATTTCTGCTTTGGTGTGTATGATCCCCTCAGCGCTCAGCGGGGGATCACACACACACACACACCTCAGGTTGGGGGGGGCTTGTTAACATAACTTCAGTCAGACACTTCCGTTTAAAATGTATTTAAAGATTTAATTCTTCCAGTTTAAGAGATCCTTGACTGTGAGCGGGAAGAGTTGATTAATGCAGCCGAGGCTGTCACACGGGCTACAGGCGGAGGGAATAAAACCAATGTTTTACTGCCAAGGCAAAACGGAGCTCGAATGTAAATAGCAGGGAGAGAGACAGAGAGGGTTTTTGTGTTTTTAAAGCTTCAAAACCGCCTCAACCCTGCGAGACACCGGAGACACGCAGACACACACCGACACAGCCGACATAGCGGGCCGCCTCCCTGCCTCTCCTCCCTGCCTCAGCGGGGCTTTGATCAGACGGAACCTTTTATGGGGAATGACTGGCGAATGCACCCGCTGCTGTCACTACAAATCTACCTCACCGAGCGCGCGGGGAAGCGGGGAGGGGAGGAAGAGGAGGGTACTGGGAGGTTTGGGGGGGAGGTTCGCATGGAGAGAGGGGAGGGAGGGAGTCGGTGTGCAGCGGTGTCTTTCATCTCGTCCTAGCCGGCTCACGCGGGGCGGCACCTGCTGAAAGCTGCACTTGACTCGCGCTTCCTTCACCTGCTCGTGCGCTCAGTGTGTGTGCGCGTGTGTGTGTGTGATGTTAAACAAGTTTCAGTGCGCTGTACTGTAATACACCTAAACGTGCGTTATGAATATAGGAGACTTCAGGGTTATGGCTTATTTTCCGCATGTTTTAAAAAACAAAAGTCATTAGAAAGATGATATTTTTATAGAATTATGGCTCCACTTCTAATGAGTAAAAAGCCCAATCTGAAATGTTTGTTAAACTTCACATCCTGCCCTCACTATGCAGGCTAGGCTATGCTATGTTTTGGGAAATACGCCCTTTCTTGTCAGTTAGATGAGAAGATCAACACCACCCTCATATGGCAAATGTGTTTAGTATTGTTTTTTTCCACGATTGACATGATGTTCTCGGTGAGATAATTGCAGGAGAAATGCAGAGAGCAGGGAAAGCCCGTCTACCTTGCCTTCATCGATCTCACAAAGGCCTTCGACCTCGTGAGAAGAGATGGAGAATCATCTGCCCCCCAACGCTCCTGAGTATTGTGAAGTCCTTCCATGACAACATGAAGAGGACTGTCGTCTATGACGGGTCTCCCTCTGAGGCATTCGACATCTATAGCGGAGTAAAGCAAGCCTGTGTAATCGCCCCTACTCTATTTGGCATCTTTCTTTGCTGTGCTCCTCAAGCAGGCATTTGGTCAAACTACTGAAGGCATCTACCTTCATACTGGATCTGACGGGAAGCTGTTTAACTCGTCAAGGCTGAAGGCAAAAACCAAGCTGTGAGCAGTCACTCTAAGAGTCTTCCTTTTTGCCGACGATGCTGCGGTTTCTACACATGATCGACACAGCCTACAACAACTGATGGACTGCTTTTCCAGGGCGTGTAGGGACTTCACCATCAGTGTCAAAAAGAAAAATATTACGGGCCAAGATGTGGACAGTCCTCCTCACTTCAGTATAGAATCCTACGAACTTGAGACTGTCCATGAATTCACACATCTCGGTTCAGTTATCTCTGTCACCCTGTCTCTGGAGACAGAGTTCAGCACTCGGATTGGAAAAGCCTCTACCACCCTTGCAAGGTTGACCAAAAGGGTATGGACAAACAACAAACTCACGGAGCACACCAAAGCGAAATCGTACAGGGCTTGTATAGTGAGCACACTCCTGTTCGCCTAGCTCGGTCACATACACCATATGGAAGATGGTAGAATACCTAAAGACCTCCTTTAAGGACAGCTTGATTCAGGGAAAAGGCCACCATGGCAGCCACAGCTACGCTACAAAAACATAGGTAAACGTGACCTGAAAGCCACCAACATTGACACAAATACTTGGGAAGCCTCAGCAAAAGGCAGAGACACCTGGAGGTTTTAAATCCAGAGGGGTCTGCAGAGCTTCGAAGAACAACAGCTGCTTCACTAGGATGAGAAGAGGGCCCCAAGAAGCCAATTTGAAACACCAACCACCCCCTAAAACTGTGAACAAAAAGACTGCCACTCCCGTGTGGTTGGGTCGCTGCTCCAGCACCACAGTGGGCAACTAAGAGTGCTGATCCAATGGTCCCCCAGGACTTTAGGATGCCTACTAATAGTATTTGTTTCTTAATGTCAGTTGGGTGTTGTGGATGTTGAATGGTTGACGGTATGCAACGCTTCAAAAGTCTGGAACCAGACTGGACCTTTTTGTTTAGCCTATATTCAGATAATGTGTCTTTAAAGATGCATTGAATGTGACTGTGGTGATATCACTGCTCTAATCAAACTGTGAAATCTTAACTGACCATGTGAGGGTGGAGCAGTATATTCAGGGCCTCCTGACGACTATCAATCTAGATAACATCTGAACCGCAGCTCTGACACAGTAAACATGCTGCAGGGCCCCGTCTAGCTCTGGGTCGCCTCAATCAATCAGCCCAGCAGGCCTGGTTTAGTTAGATCATATTTAGTTGTCATTTGCTTCCAGGACATGTTTCCCATTAGCACGCTGCATGTGAAGAAAATAACCAAAATGTTTCTTGACAGATAATTCAACTGGTTTCTGATTGGAGGAAATTGCAACGTTACAGCTGATCTCTGTTACAACGACAGAACTCAATCTGTCTGTGCGCTTAAAGTTTCAGCAGTAGGGCATAATTAAGTACAGTTTAAGTAGATATTTAAGTACATTATAACCAAAGCAAGTTTGTACAAGAGTGAGTGTGTTAGTGAGAGTGAGTGAGTGAGTGATGCGTAACAGGTTTCCATATAGCTGCTACTTACTGTACAAGTGTCAAATTGAGTGTGAGTGGGTGTGTGTGATGTTAAAAGTTTTGGTATCGACTGTACAAGTGACAGAGTTCTGCCAGACTGTTTGTGAGAGAGTGTGTGCAACTTTTAATACTGCACAAGTGTCAGAGCTCCACTGTGTGAGTGTGTACGTGGATCATATTAAACCAGTTTGGTTACTCTACTAGTCAGATATCCTGTCGATGTAGACTAGAAAAGACGGTACAAACAAACGGCTCTCAGGCGAGCTCTGTGTACCACGAACACAAGACTGGAGGGCTCTAAATAGGACACACAGGCGTTTATAGAAACCGAAGTGCAGGAAGAGAACGAGTTCTTTGTCGAGAACAAAATTAAAATGACTAAACCAGCTTCATTTACGTTTTTTAGAATTGATACCCAGAAAAAAATCTCAAGTAACTCTGATAATACAAGAATTAGAAGTTGTTACAGGCCCATGATATGTCATGTTTGCTGTAATGCACCTCCATACAGCGACCAGATCACCATTACAAAGCAGACTGCAGATGGACAATGCGTAAGACTGGGCTTAGTTACATTACACAGATCAGACAAAGATTGTGTGCAATATAATGTGCAAGAATTCAACCCTAAATTATGTAGCCAATTTCTTTATTTTTTTTCTTTACTTAACTTATTTTCTATGTGCTATAAAGTTGCTTTAAAAAAAATGTGTCTACTCATGGGCTGCAACGAGCCCAGTGGTTGTTGTAGTTTGTTCTACCTTTTGAGTGAAAGGGAATACCACAGCCCCTTTTCTCTGTTTTCTCTGGTCATGTAGCATCAATTTAAAAAATATTCACACCTTTCTACTGCATCTTTCCAGCAGTGAAATACTTCTTTAATGTAGACCAACTTAAAAAATGAGGTGATATTCAACAAAGAATTAACAAAAAACATAAACATCATTTAGCTGGACTTTTTTTTGAGGAAAGGAACAGGAACAGGATGACATTAAGTGGTTTTGGGCTACAACTACTGATTACTTTATTAATATATTAACTATTTTTCTGGTTAATTTTTAAAAAATCAAGTCTGTAAAACATCAGAAAATTGTGAGAAATGCCTGTCAAAACTTCCCAGATGTGCAAGAAGATGTCTTGTTTTGTACGACCAACAGTTTAAAACCCAAATATGTTCACAGTTTATATTGACATAAAACAGAGAAAGGCAGCAAATCCTCACATTTGAGAAGCTGATTATTAAATGAGTCTTCAAAGCCTTCTTTTTCAATCAACTTTGTGAGGGTGTCCATCCTAGTTTATATTACAAAATCATCTACCTCAATTATGTTAACTGTTCAGTGCTCCAATATCTGAACAGGTTGGACATCTCCACACCTTTAGAGGGGTTTGGAGAGCGTCTCAGAAATGTCTAATGAAGCACTTGTGATCAGAGCAGTTTGTGGTTTGCACGCTTTACTCTTTTCATCCATGCTATTTTTCAATTGCCCTGCACTTATGTGATGTGCTTACAGTTACACTCCTTCTATGACGTGTGTGAATGACATGAAAATGCTTGAGAACTCTGTTAAATTAGCTTAGAATGAGCCAGAGCCTTTGCACAGATTCATTACCTTGTGAGCCTTTTTAGGTCTGTTTTTTCTTTCTTTTTTTTAGATATTAATAGTTATTTATTTTCATATAGTTTTTAGACATATAGCCTTCGATTGTTGTTAGTTTTCTTTCTTTTCTTATCTACTATATATCTGTTGATTTCTGGGCGGTGAGCTGCTGCATACAATTGCCCTTACAGAGATAAATAAAGTTGAATTGAAGTGTTGAGGTGGTAAATCATTTATCTTTTGTACCTCACATTTTGATGTTGAATTGATGCTGCCCATTCAACTCATCACATACATTGTCAGGACCCCTTCGCGTCACTTTACGGTCGCAGTAAACACGTGGTTGACGTTGTGCATTCAAACGGAAACACTTGCTTAGGTTTAAGCAACAAAACCACTTAGAGTTGAGGAAAACACATGAAGGTTGGCCTTAAAAGTACGATGTTTGTAAAATGAAAATGAAACTTAATGCACGTGACACGAACAGCGGTCTCCTGGATGAAAGCCCTGTGTTTGTTGGACCCATCCACCTTCCCTCCGACCGGCCCTATGCGTGTTTTCTCGGTTCTTTAAACTACGTCAACACACTCCCGGAGCACTTTGTAGTTACTTGAAAGCCCGGTGCGTCTCATACAGACGTGAAAGGGTATCTTATGCGTTGGTATCATACACACCTGGGGGGCGTTACAAAGCATCAATATTATACGCCCTGAAAATGAGAACAGACTGGTCTATCACAGCTTCCCGTGTTGTTAAGTGAAATCTGTCTGGTATCATTTCAAAGCAACCTTCAGACCTGCTGAAATATGCCACAAGGTCACATTTCGTTTCCTCTGTTTGCTCAATTTGGCCACATCTTTCTTACTCGCCGGCCTCTGGAAACACCCGAGCTGATCCTAATGCGCTTTTTGAAGCACGATATAACACACCTTTTTTCCCATCTTCAACAGGATTCTGCAGCGTTGGTCCCCGCAGGTACGACTCGATAAAACCCTGAGACATTAAACAGATACTTCAGCTCCTAACAGGTGCAGCCAGTGCAGCGAAATGTGGTAAACTACCAGTGTTGATGTGATCAGGGGCCTGTGTGCTTAAGACGGTGTATGTTTGTGGATTCTGGAGGGAACTTTGGCATCCTCAGCAACCCCCACACAAACACACACACACACACACACACACTCACAAATACATCTCGACGTCTGTCGGTTGGACTGCACACAGGTGGATGGCAGAGGCTGTGTGTGGAGCAAGTGGATTATGAGGAACGGTAATTGGCTGTCCAGAGAAGCTGCCCATATGTATCTGAGTGTGTGTGTGTGTGTGTGTGCGTGCGCTGTGTCCGGAGTTCATCATGTTCTCATAACGGTCAGTTAGGGTTGTCCGCCAGGCTCGATCTCCTGTCGGGATTGTAAATGTTATTGATCAGACGCATACGCCGCATCCATAACGAGAGCTGAGACACTGTTTTCTCTCACACACACACACACACACACACACACTGGAGTACAACTCATTAGGAGCCGTACACACTCATAGACATATCCTCATTAACACTCCCGAGTCATACACACTAAACATCCATACACATCTAGTTGTCAAACACACACACACACACACTCCACACACACACTGACTGATTTAGTTGAGTGAGATGGGGGGGAGAGTGAAGGATGGGGGGCATGAAATGTGGACATGAATGGTGTGTGTGTGTGTGTGTGTTTGTGACATTTGTGTCAGTGCACGGCAGCGCACAGCAGTGTGTATCCCGAAGAGTGCATCTATGTGTGTGTGTGTGGCGCGTGTCAGAGTCTGTCAGCCCCGGCGTCTCGTGTCAGGGCGAGAGGCGAGACATTAACAGCTTCTGTCATTCTGCTGACAAAATGGTGGCAGAAGATTTCCCATGGTGCCCTGATGACTGCTGGCGTTTGTCAACAAGCCCTGTCACCGCGGCAATGAGGGGAGGGTGGTGCGGGGCGGGAGGGGGAGTGGGGGGGGGGAGAGGGTTAGTGACAGGCCCCGGACCCGTTCCCATGAGCACCGGGGAAAGAGAGAGAGGTGTGTGTTTGTGTGTTGGAAGGGGGGAGAGGGAGATAGGGGGGAGGCGGAGGGGGGGTGAGAGAGGGAAGGGTTGTCTCTCAGCAGCTTTCATACATAGGCTGCGAAAAAACCAAAATGAGCTGTCACTGCAATTCCCAGGATGCCTTGCTGTTTAGCATAGCAGCAACAGCAGCAGCAGCAGCAGAAGCAGCGTGAACGGTGTGTGTGTGTGTGTGTGTGTGTGGGCCGGTAAGCTGATAAGCTAACTCTCTCTCTCTCTCTCTCTCACACACACACACACACACACACACACACTCAGATAATTAAGCAGAGCAGAAGCTCCCCCTGACGCGAGGCAGAGCTCATCTGCATTTTGGCCTCCGGCGCGCAGTTAGGAGCAACGCCTGATGGAGGGAGAGAGAGAGGGCAAGCGAGGGAGGGAGGGATGGAGGGAGGGAGGTAGAGAGAGAGGGAGAGAGAAAGAGAGAGAGAGGGTAAGGAGCCAATTAGCCAGCTGGATGGATGAGTGACTGACAGCACTCTTGACACACTGCTATCTGGGCTTTTCTGCACACACACACACCTTCCTCTCCGTCTCTCCTTCCATCCATCCATCCATCTCTCTCTCTCTCTCTCGTCTCAGCCTCCTCCTCCTCCTCCTCCTCCTCTCTCTGTATGTGTCTCATGCTGTGTTGCCGTGTCTCTTGTTCTGCGCTCTGCATAAAGGCTCACGCTCCAATCACGTCCCACCGCAGGCCTCAAATGTCCGACGACCTTGTCCAATGAGAGGAGCCCGCTGGGCTGCGGGGCCACGCCTCTTATAGGAGCTGAGATGTAAAGGGGGTCAAAGGTTGTCGTCCCGCCATTTTAGCAGACAAAAACGCTATTTGTCGAGGGCTTGTTTTCACCCCCCTCCTTTCCCAAAAAGGGTGTTTGACGTTACTGGAACGTGGACTCCATCGCTGATTTCTAGCTGTGTGTCCTTGTGCTTCTATCCTCTTTGAGTTCTTGATCTTTGGATTGAGGATGTTTTTTGCAAAGTGAGCTATTTTTGTTTCGTCGCTCTTCCAGGGCCTTACAGTACAAGCGTTAAGGTTATAATTAGGATTATTTAAGGTTAGGGTTGAGGTGTAGGTTAAGGTTAGTGAATGAATTAAGTTAACGCGTTAACGAAAATTCGTTTTTACGGCACTAATTTCTTTAACGCATTAACGCAACTTGCGATTTCTAGGTTGTAGCTTGCTTAGTTTGGCATCATATGAAACTAGAAAACCTAAAGAATCTATTGGTATTAACAATGTTGTGAAGGAGGCTAAATAACGCTACAAACTTACGCTATATCTTGACAAGGAAAAACTGTCATGGCCATTTTCAAAGGGGTCCCTTGACCTCTGACCTCAACATATGTGAATGAAAATGGGCTCTATGGGTACCCACGAGTCTCCCCTTTACAGACATGCCCACTTTATGATAATCACATGCAGTTTGGGGCAAGTCATAGTCAAGTCAGCACACTGACACACTGACAGCTGTTGTTGCCTGTTGGGCTGCAGTTTGCCATGTTATGATTTGAGCATATTCTTTATGCTAAATGCAGTACCTGTGAAGGTTTCTGGACAATATCTGTCATTGTTTTGTGTTTTTAATTGATTTCCAATAATAAATATATACATACATTTGCATAAAGCAGCATATTTGCCCACTCACATGTTGATAAGAGTATCAAATACTTGACAAATCTTCCTTTAAGGTACATTTCGAACAGATAAAAGAAGGTTTCGAGCTTATTCCTCTTCTACTTCAGGCTTCACCTGATTTATATCTCATTATCAGGTCAAACAAGCGGAAAACTGATGGGCAAAGTCTCTGCATTGCTCAAAATGGCCATCAACCCAGCACCAGACAGCATGGCAGAACGGGACGGGCAGCAGGTGGGAGACGACAGATTGCTGACCATGCAGCAATCATCAAGGTCCTTCAGGAATCCAGAAAGTTTTCTGGAGTTTGGCAGTTTAATGTAGAATTTGCACAGAAAATGACACAAAACTACTGTTTATATTGTGAAACTAAATGAATGCATCACTGTGACATTAAGGCTGGTCTTCGGTTCAGTCATTAAGTTCAGTCTTTTTCCCATTTCGTTCAGTTCAGTACAAACTGAAGAGTTAATGATAGGAGCAACAGAGTGAGGGGAAGTCAGCATGCACCGTTTATGCAGAGCAAGTAATTTCAGAAGCAGATTTCTTATCATTTCTTTCTTGCTTATGTCTGCGTTTGTGTGTGTGTGGTTTATGTTAGCACACAAACATCATGTTAGAGGTCGAAAGAATGAACAAAGACAGGAAGGCAGCATATATAACCTCTGATTTGGTGGCAGTGATTGCACCCGAGGAGAGGTTTTATCCTCCCTGTCTCAGGTGTGGTCATGTGATCTCTTCCTATAGAGACTTTTAACAGTAACTGTAAAATACATGCACCTTTTCAAATCCAGACAATGTGTTAGTATTTGAAATGTAAGTTTAGTATCTGCTCAGTGTCTGGGTTGCTATTCTCGAGCTTCAGATAGTTTATCAGATTATCCCATTTCACATATCACTATTATGTCTTATAGTTGTATCTTAACTTTGTTGTGAATTAACTGAAACTGATAAAATGTTCCTTTGTTTTTCCTTTAAGAAGCTTTAATGTTGGCATAAATACCTCATCCACAGTGTATCAGCTTGTTCCAGCTTGGTGCAACATGATGTTTACACTGAATAAAGGCACCATGTTTTTTTTAAGGCTGCAATGTTCCACCAAATGCAAATATTTCACACATCTCGTGCATCATTTTTATATACATTTCTCCAAAATTCAGCCGGACGGATTTGGTATTTTTTGGAAAGTTTGGAGCTCAACACTTTTATTTATCTATTATTTGTTCACCTGAAATAGCTCCAATCAAAGTTACTGCATGCCATTAATGTTGAGTTATTGATAGATTATATTTTAATTAGGGCTGTAAATTGATTTAAATATTTATTTGCAATTAATTGCATGATTATCCATAGTTAATCGTGATTAATCGCAAATTAATTTCACATTTTCCTCTGTTCAACGTGTACATTAAAGGGAGATTTGTCAAGTATTTAATACTCTTATCAACATGGGAGTGAGCTGCTTTATGCTAATGTATGTATGTATGTATTATTGAAAATAAATTAACAACACAAATCAATGACAAATATTGTCCAGAAACCCTCTCAGGTACTGCATTTAGCATAAAACAATATGCTCCAATCATAACATGGCAAACTGCAGCCCAACAGGCAACAACAGCTGTCAGTATGTCAGTGTGCTGACTTGACTATGACTTGCCCCAAACTGCATGTGATTATCATAAAGTGGGCATGTCTGTAAAGGGGAGACTCGTGGGTACCCATAGAACCCATTTACATTCACATATCTTGAGGTCAGAGGTCAAGGGACCCCATTGAAAATGGCCATGCCAGTTTTTCCTTGTCAAAATTTTGCACAAGTTTGTAGCGTTATTTAACCTCCTTCACGACAAGCTAGTATTACCTGGTTGGTACCAATGGATTCATTAGGTTTTCATATGATGCCAGTATCTTCATTTATCACTCGACATAGTGCTAAGATTTTTGCGTGGAGCATTAGAGCCATCAACTTACAAAGGAGACACATGGTTAACCTTTATGTCCTTTTCTTCCTTTATCGCATAAATACTGGAAATTGAGGAGTCTCATTGTGTACTGTATTCGTGTTATTTTCTCCATTCTTTCACATTCTACGCTGACTTTGGAGCGGTTTACAGAAGGAGTCTGTGAGAAAAAACCGACACCAAAGTTCCTCTGAGGTGCTTTTCTTCTTCGTCTGATGTGCTCGGTGATCAAACATGCTATCTCCACGCTGCCTCCTCCCATCATTACACCTGAAAGTACAGAGGGTGCACTTTTTTTAGAAGACGCTCTTTTCTGTCTAGTTATTTCACCGACTTCCTTCGGAAAATCGGCGAGGAAAAAAGTGAAGCGAGGAGAATTTATATTTTCATTGAAACCCCGGGAATTAAAAGCCATCTATTAGTGAAGCAAGGTATTCCACACTGAAGCAGAAAACGTCTTATCAAGATTTACTGAGCCGGTGTTTGACATTCTTGCAAGAAAGAAATAATTAAAATTTGAAAAGATTTAAATAATATTCAGCAGAGTTTGCCTGAATTCTTTCCGATTATTAACTAAACTAAGTGGATTACATGTTTGTACACCAAACAAGCCAACCGGCTTTAATGTTTTTTTTTCTTCTCTCAGCATAAAAGATCTGATTAAATACAATCTATAAAAAGGGCACAAAAGCAGAGAAACAAAGAGGATTGCCTTTTAACATGTGCACATCGCAGCCTCATTAAAATCTGACATTATTCAGGAAGTCTTTAAACAAACCGCAGTGTGAATTTGCTCTGAGTTTAAGTGATTCAAGCTTTGTTACTCCCAAAACTGAGTGCTTTGTGCTCTTACAATTATCTATATGTCATATTTATTTCCTGTATATATGTATTTATAAGAAGAGGATGTCTTCTCCAAGTCAAACACTTTTTGGGGGGTGAAATTTATTCTTGTTGCTCCTCAATCTCTATACTTCAAGGTCCAAACATTAACTCTGTCTTCACATTATAAATCCATATTGGCTGGCTGAGATGGTAACAGTGTTAAGGTGGTGACAACACATTTTAAACATTAACTCTTCAGTTAAAACCATCAGACATCATCTCTTTGTCTTTTGCTCTCTCTCTCTCTCTCTCTCCCCATGAGCTTGTTCTTCTGTCCTTGCATGTGCTGTTTTTATTATTATTTTATTAATCACCCTGCATATAAAGTTACAGAGAGACACAATACAAATGAGAAAAAATATATAGTCTAAAATTCATTCTTTATGTAACTGAATTTTGCACCTAAAAGATTTGATTTGATTATCAGACTGCTGAAGTCTCATTTTAACTTCAGATAAACTTTGAAATACAATTTTATTTTCTTGCTCTGCCACAGGAAGCACAATATAAAGGGATCACTTAAAGAGGACCTGTTATGCTTTTGTGCTTTTCCCTTTCCTTTAGAGTGTTATATAGTTTTTTGTGCATGTAAAAGGTCTGCAAAATCCACACCAAAAGGAGTTACTCTCCCCGACAGAAACACTGCTCCTGAACTGCCTGAAATGCCTTGATTGAAGTCCCGCCTTTTCATCCGTAACATGGTGATATCACCAAGTAACACATTTGCATAATACCTGCATAGCGGCTAATTTAGCACGCCCTCAAACAAAGCTAGTTTGAGCGGAGCTGGAGCGGAGTCCGAAGAGTTTGGTTCGGCTGACCAATCACAACAGAGTGGACCAGCTGGCCAATCAGAGCAGACTGAGCTCAAACGGAGCGTTTCAGACAGAGGGTGAAAAGAGGTGCTGCAGCACAGCCGGTATGAGAAAAATAAACCGTTTTTTGAACATTAAAGGACGTAAACATGTTCTAGTAGAAACCTGAAATACAAGTATGCATCTGAAAATAAGCATAATATGTCCTCTTTAATAGCCTGTATGAACAAACAGTTTCGGTATATACGTGTACATGAGTATTGTTTTAAGATAGACTTCCCTATCCTTTCAAACAGGTAAAAATAGTTTCTTATGTGACCTTTTAAATTCCTCTTTTGAAAAGCACAAATGTCATATTAAATCACTCTATTTCCTCATTCACAACATCTCTTACTAAAAGGCAGGAAAAGGGTATCCAATATAGGCTCTATATATACCTACACAAATATACTATGAACTGTGCTTATCTTTGACCTGTTAAAATCTATTATCTATTATTATTAAACACGCACTTGTTGAAGCATCTTGTGGTGGAGAAATAATGCACTAGAGTATAATTCTGCTTTAGTCCAGACTTCATTTTGTTTCGCTCGACTATCAGATGTTAAATCTCCTTAAACATTAGTGTTTTAAAGTTGAAGCAATCAGACTAAAGTGAGGAGACGTTTCACCTCCTCCTTCCTGTTCCAGCCAGGCAGTGACAGGCTCAGACAACAGGAGAGGATGTGCAGAAGGATAAGACTCTGTTTCTGCAAATTGTATGCAAATGTGTAACAAGAGGACGCCAAAACACGGCGAGAAGCAGATGTAGCATATGAGTAGGTGGAAGTGAACGGTTGGGAAAGGAGGGAAGTAACGCCGTTGGTTGACAGGAACACGGTTGGTTGGCGGGGCTGGAACAGGAGGCCTCATGACAAGCAGCCGCGGCTTCCTGTTTGCCCACGGAAAGATGCCTGAGGAGCAAGAGAGAGAGGGGAAGATGGAGGAGGAGAAAACCAGCGGAGGAGTCACAGCTGGAGAGAGCGAGCAGACACACATCTGTCTGACAGAAAGAGAGAGGGAGAGAGAGGGAGAGAGAGGGGTGATGGGAGGAGGATAAGAAAACAAGGGTGAAAAAGTCAGACAGGAGTTGAACTGGACAGTAATGATCCCTGTATAGCATGTTGCAATTTATATTACCCTCTTAAGCCTTTTAATTATCTTGTTTAAATATTTAACTTGAACATACAGTACAACATGTGCAGGGTACACATTGGAAAAAAAATATTGGAACAATTCAACTGCATTTTAATATTTTCAATTTATTTCTATTTATGAAATAGTCAAATATATGTTTGTAATAATATTTTAAAAAGTAAATAAATTTGCAACAGCTTTTAAACAGTATAGTAAAAGTAAATTAATTAAATTAAATGAATTATTTAGCAAAATATTATTTTATAAGGAATAAAAATGAACCAAAAATAAATTCAAGATGTTTTTTATTCCAAGTGCAATCAGCATTTTAATCTCGAAAAACTGAACCACAATTTATGTTATAATGTTTAATGCGTTACTTTATGGTATTTTATGTGTATTTTTTGCTTGTGCACTGTAATGTATTCTACGCTTAAGTGTCCTGTTTTGTTTTATATGTTACATATTCTTATGCTGCTCTTATTCTTATTGCTTGCACACAGACACATTTCCAGACAGGAATATTATTTTTCTATGAACTCTAAATTGCAAGAAGATGTAGAAGCTGATTGTTTTTTTTTTAATTATCCAGAGAAATGTTTTAAAAGGGCCTAAAGGTGCTAAAGTGCAACACAAGACATTTACAGTAGTAAACGGTGATGAGATCTGTTCCAAAACATAATTTCTTAAAATGACACCTGCTGTTTAGTATTACTATTTTTCCCCACTACTGCCTAAAATGATCCTCTCGCTCTCTTAAAGCCTGTCATTTCCCCCCAAATGCAAGATATCGTTTTGAATAACATTTTTAATTACCTTAATAATTATGAAAGCAGGAAACCACAAACATATTTCTGTTGTGATGTGAATATAACTAATTGTCTGAGGAAAACACAGGAAACCTTTACAAAACTATAAAATAATATTACAAAACTGCACAGCCTTCAAGCTAATTCAATCAAACCTGTCCCTCTTAGTTTCTAAAATAAATGTTGACATGTGGAAGATGTGAGGTTCTCAGCAGACAGTGGTGCTCCTGTACAGACAGACAGTGTGTTAGAGGGAAACAGAGCTGCAGAACGAGAGCAACATAGAAGTTAAAAGTTGTCTTTTTATTGGTCACAGGACGCTGCGATCGCAGTGAATGCAGCACCAGGACACCTGTCACGCAATCACTTAGAGTAAAGTGGATAAATAACTAAGAAAACAGTCTAAAGACAGAAGCAACCATTGTTATAACATGTGAAGAATGTTGATACATTAATTTAAATTGTTAAATGTTATATAATCCAGCAGTCTAACAGGTAATTGTTTCTTACAGTATACAATCTCCTACGTCTTCCTTGTCTGCTTAACAACTAAAGCTTCTCCATCATTTCACCTTTCAGCATGATCACAGGAATAATGTAACAGCTCCGGCTCTTTTCAACAGGCAACATGTTGCTCTTAGCTGCTCGTGTCGGTGTCTAAATGCTTAATATGGAATAAAAACATACCCACTGTTTTCAGACACATGGCAAGACCTCAGAAAATTGACCTTTATGATCAGATCTGAAAAGCTGTAACCGTTTCTTGGGTTGTTAGGGCACGTGATTCAGTTTGGTCTGAGAGAATGATATCTGACTTTTCCAGGGTTTTCCTCTTCTGTGTTTTACCTCGATTTTAATTACCTTTTGAAAACCTCTCAGTGGAGAGGACGGCTACCTGGTTTAAGTGGTCTTGTCCCCTTTAGGTCAAATGTTTGCACTGCAGTGAAAGAAGCCAATGCACAAAGGCCCAGGATAAATGCAACACACTCTAACACTAACCTTACAATATTCATGCCTCTTTCATTGCAGTCTTTTTGTATAAATCAAACTTTTCGTTATGTAAAAATGATTTGATTTTATTAAGGATCTCTATTAGTTGGTGCCATAGAAAGCAGGTATTGGGTTATACATTAAGCACACAAATACCATACAAAATACAAGAATAAAAACCTTAGAGATAAGTAGTTACAGATAAAAACTTAGAGATATGACACCTGAGATAGCATGCCAACAAAACGAACACCACCGAAGCAAACGAATTACAGTCTTAGATAAAGTTTGACTTTCTTTTTGAACGCTGATTCACTAACAATGCTGCAGAGACTTTGAGGCAAATTATTCCAGAGAGAAATCCATCTATGAATAAGAGATGCATTATATTTCTAGGATGAGGCCGACCATTTCTGGACCCTCTAGTGTTGCATTGGTCATGCACATGTTTTACTATAAACACATTGATGTTTACTCTGCTTGGATCGTGTGTTTAGTCCCCATTCTGAACTGGTTCATGGAACGAGGACAGGAAATGGAAGTGCAGCACTGGAGGAGGAGAAGGGGAGATGGACAGTCAGGGGATGAGGGAGGAGAGGAAGAGGAGGGGGTTGGTGGTGGTGGTGGTGGTGGTGGTGAAGGGGCTGAGTGACGGGTAGAGAGGTGGTGGTGTGCGTCTTAGACGAAGGGATGGAGGGAGTAAATCCTTTTCTTCATCATTACCTCGTCTCTGCCACTGCCCTCACCTTAATTAGTCTCAGAGCAGCTCGCCCGGCCAGAAGTCTGCCTCATCCCTCCATCCATCCCTCTACCCCCATCAAACCCCTCCACCACCACCACCGCCACCCCCCTCCCCATCCCTTTCACCTCCTTCTCTTTCTTCCTCTGCTCTCTCTTTTTCCTCCAGCGATTTCCACACTTCCTCTGTCTCTCTCTCGCGTTCCGCTTCATCTTCGTCTCTGTGGAAATTGACTGAAATACCAAACCCCTAACCCCACAATATCAACAGCTGTGCAGCTTATACACACACACACACACACACACAGCACAAAGAGTTTAATGTTGGTAAATACCGCAGACACACACACACACACACACACACACACACACACATAGAGACATACGTGGCTGCTCCAGGCTTGGCAGCTATAAATACAGAGGATTGCAAAGAGGAGGAAACTCGGTTAAAAAGTTAAGTGGGGAAAAAAGCGGCGCAGTGAGATTGACACCCCGACGTCTCAGCTCTCTAGAGGCTAAATTAGGAGATCCACAGCTCCTCACACACACACACACACACACACACTGACAGACACCTTGCGAGAATGCACATTCACACTATTTTGTACAGCACACACACACACACACACACACACACACACACACAGAGGCGTGAATGAAGGTGTGTGTGTGTGCATGTCATGTCAGTCTCCCTGGTCCCCGCTCCTCCACCGTCAGACACTGAAGGCCCATCCAGTGTCCCTGTTTTCCCCTCACCAGCTGAATGCTGATGGCCACTGGGACATTAGATTCACTACAACACCACTATGTTCCCTTATTCCACTAAACCCGGGGATCTCAAACTTTTTGGGGCCTAGAAAACCCCATTACAGGTGAGAACGTTTTCCAAGGAACCCCATTAATTGTAACACCAATTAAGCATATACGCTTGATTTGGACTCTTAGATGCCGTTGAACCTATTTGTATTCTAAAACTTTTCAACCTAAACACTTGAATCGTGTTAAGATAAGATGAGATAATCCTTTATTAGTCCCACCGCGGGGAAATTTGCAATGTTATTGAATGTTAACACCACTTATATACCTTTAAACAGAGGATGCATTTATTGAAATTGCATTTTGACAGCATTTATAGCCTACTTTTAAAGTAATTGATCCTAAAAACTTTCAGAAAACGAACAGTAGCAAGTCTGGCATAGGCCTAACAAATCCAGACATTTAAACTTACCAGTCTAAATAATGAACTTATTGCTGTGTGTCACAATCATATCAGAGTTTCTAATGTGGGTGGGAGTAATAGACACAATATGCATGATTTATTGGTGCAAATTGTTCCCATATCTGTAGATATGCACTTTTTAATGAGACAGCACAATTTTATAATTTATAGCAAATTATTTCTAGGACGCCCTGACAGAGAGAATCACAGTACTAAACTGTATATTAAAGTTACTGATAGAAAACAGAGATGGCATGCCACCAAGTGAATTTGTTTCTCTCCATTTAATTGTGATCCAACCTACTGTATATCAACTTCATGAAAGCCTATGTCGTACTGTGTATATACTGTATATGCTTAAACATGCTTACATTATATTGGTTTTAAATACTGAATGAAATACATACTACTTAAATACTGATGAATATGCACCTCTTTCTGGGAAAACTCCTTTGACACACAAGAAGTTACACATCTTTAGTTAGTTTCCAGTTTGCTTGGAAGGAATTGAAAAAGGACTATAGTGTAGTTGTTTATTATAATCTGTGCATCGACAGTCACCACGGCTAAACAGAGCAAAAAGTGAACTACAGAAACTCACAATTCATCAACACAAAATCTCAGGAAACAGAGATGGAGCCCAAACAAAAGACAAAACGAGCGTCCAGGCCCGTTCGCTGGACAGCCTTTCTCCCCAAATAACCTAGATTTTTATTTATGTATATTTAAATTTACATAATACCTGAACAAAATACTGTTGAACAGGCAAAACTTTATATTAATTCAATGGTTTGGCCATGTCATTTTGATGACGCTCATTGAACTCTGATTATAGCTGAAGTTTGCAACCCCTGTGGTAGTTTTGTAACTGTCTTTTTGTTGCTGTTGGGGATATGATAAAGTTTTATGAGTTGTTGTCGGCCAACGTCCTGTTTGCTCCTGTCGGTTATGTAAAGTAGCTGTTTGCTAAACTCTCCTACAGGTGCTGAGCTGTAGGCTGAACGGTAAACATTGGACATAAACCGGAGATGCATCAGTTCACAGCTGCACAACGGCTCTGTAACCGCATCAGTTAAGTTGGTGTACAGTATATTATTGGTTTTAAAAAGTGTATTGGATTGCAGCTCAACAGACACAGTTTCTTGCTGTTGCCTCAAAAAGGAATAAATTAAAGAAAATAATAAACAGATCAGAATCAGTTTTAGTATAAATACAAGGAATTTGACTATGTTTTATGCATCTCTCTCTAAGCGTATCACAGAGAAATAGAAATAACAGCTATAGGGACAAGGACAACAAAGGTGGACAGATAAAGGTGAGGAATAGACAGGACTGTTATGTACACAAGTAGTGGAAAAATAGGTGTGAATATTTTATATATATATATATATATATATATATATACATTTATATATATATAAAGCTCCAATGACCAACAATAAAATAAGAATAAAATAAAAATGTCCATGTGCAAGTCAAGTGTTCTTAAAGTGTAAACAAATAGTGCAAAGAAATAAATACTGCATTGATATAAATTGATGTTTTTTACAAAGTACACGGTTACAACTAAATGTCGTTGCTCACAGACCAAGGTGCAAACACAGACATACAAAAACAGTCACAAACATAGAACATAACCAGTGAACAAAGTGCGATGGTGCAGCACAATAAAAAGTGGATGACAGGATATTAACAGAGTAAAAGCAGTATAAAAGCAATCAGGTCTTTAAAAGTGCTATATATAAAAACCCAATGAGTACATGAGTTCATATTTTACTTAATGCAGCAATTTGTGATTTCCATCCAAGTCAAAGTGAAAAAGCAGCCATTAGAAGTGTGTGTAAAAGGTGGGAGAGTGTGAGCTGGGCCCTGCAGGGGGTGCTGTTGACATTGAAGTGGCTCCATTTGTGACCTCTGATCCTGTTTCTTGCTGTGTGCGGTTTGAACACGGCCTCCTGCTGCAGCCACTAGATGGCATTCAGGCTCTTTACACACTGGAACCAAAGCAAACACGTCTTATTATTGGCTGACTGACTGTTTTCTCTGCTTGTTTGTCTCATCTGGGTGTCTGTTTTAACTCCTCTGAATGTCCTGCCTTCGTAGACTGATGTCTTTAGGAGGTCAGATTGGAGTCCTGCGTAGTAAGCAGTTATAAACTGTTGTTGGTTGCATGAAGATGGGTCCTATTAGGGCAAAAAAGAAAAGATGATTTGATATTCTTATGAGAAAAAAAGGTGTTTTTTTTGTTTATGTTGTATGCAATCAAAATATCATGAAGGCACCTAAAACTTATTGTCTATAAAGTCACACTCAATACGACAAAGCATCAAATCTATTGAAATAATTCAATGGATGAAACAATGATGTGACATTTGACCCATCTTTTAATGTGTGTACTATATGTTTGTGCATTAGATTAACTGTTTAACTGCGTGTTAATGCATCTGTAAGTGTGTGTTAATGCATCTGTAAGTGTGTGTTAATGTGTGTGTTGTCAGTCTAATATGAGGAAGGAAAGAAGGAAGTGAGAAAGGATTGAAGGAAGGCATCAAACCGTCTCTTAAATTCTACGGCTTGAAGGAGTATTGCAGTTTTGTATCTGAGTATTTTATTTAAATACTTGTGAGTGGCCACACACACACACACACACACACACACGCACGCACACACACATGCAGAAAGAGACAGTAACTATTCAGCCCATTCTTGCGTAAATCACTTGGCCTCGGGGCTCTCTTAACCCTTTCTCTGTGTGAGTGAGAGTGAGTAGTTGTGTGTGTGTGTGTGTGTGTTATGTGTCCCTTTGAAAGCAGTAATGCTGGCGGACAGTAGAACCGGTTGCTGTGATGATGATGATGATGATGATGATGCTGCATCAGCCTACTCTGTATCTGCATGAAATCTAACGCTGCAGCATCCAAACTTATTGGGCAAAGAACACAAAAAACACACATAGATAATAACCATCAGAAAGACGTTAGTTTGCAGCAATAACACACAAACAGATTTCATATTTTATACGTCTGGATAATTCAGATTTAGTCTAGAAAATACAATTGAATGTGGAATAATACTACAGTAAGAACTTTACTGTAACATGTGCAATGAGTGTTACATATAACTCTGAATAAAGCATTAGTTCATCTGAATAATCCAAGGGGTTTTACTTTTAGAGCTCACCGTCTTCGTCTCTAAAGACTAAATTACATTACGTTCATTTGGCAAAAGTTTATTTCCAAAACTATGTACACTAAGTGAATTAAAACTCAAAAGGAAAACGAGTTATAGATCATCAAGAATTGGAAATGTAACCCTCCCTAATATACGGCGTGTAAAAGTATCTCGGAGAACTACATTTCAAGTGCCGAATCAGAAGTATAACATAACTAAACTGATATGATGATATGAGTCTTTTTTAAGGGAAGAGAAAATAAAATGTGACTGAATTTTTCCTCACATCGGTACTTATTCGCCGTTTGATGATCACAGTTTTCTTGGCAATTAATCATTGCTTGTTAAACTTAAAAAAGAATTCTGCAAAAGTACTTTTCTGCACTACAACTTTTTCCTGATATTAGTGCTTCTTTGTCTTATGATAATATATATTTTTACCTGGATTTGCCAATAAAATAATCTATTATTTAACGATATATTGAAAAGAGTTCCAGATCAACAATTATATTTAACCTATAGCTAGCTAGCTATAGTTATACAAACATGGTAGGATGCCTTTCAAATAATGTGGGTAAACATTTTAATTCAAAAAGTGTGTTTTATATTTGTTGGAACTTTATATCTTCATCATCATCATCATCTTAAATAACTTTCAAACCTTCAATATGTGTCTTGAACTTTCTGCAGTTTACAATCAAATAACCAGACTGCTGGTTAAATATAATCAAAATGATAATTAATCTAAAAGTTACAGTAGAACGTAATCATCTTATAACCTTTTTTAAAACTTACCCTGTGATGTAAAAAGTGTATTATTATATATAAATTGAATTATATGACTGTGTTCCAGTGTTT
>CAKAOI010030002.1:19104-40975 GCA_916701655.1 Sebastiscus albofasciatus | reverse complement strand
CCTCTGTCTGTCTGCCTCGGTCTCCCACTCTCCCCCCGGCTCAGTGACAGTAGCCTTAGGCCTGAGATAAAGAGGAGGCGCGCGGCGCTCGGCGCTCTCACACACACTCGGCAGAACTGAAGTGACATCCTGTCAAAACAATAGTTTACTACAACAGGAACTTGTGTGTTCTGTCAGACAGAGGCTGAACTTCAACTTTGGGACATATAGATTCCTCTTTCATATTGATCTCCCCCCCCCACTTTGTGTGTACGTGAGTGTGTGTGTGTGTGTGTGTGAGCATGTGTTTCATTTGGGCCAGTATACTTGGATCGCAGCCCAGAATCAGAGCGAGTATGTGTGGATAAAAACTCAGAGGACAGTTTAGATACTGTTCATCATACAGGCGTCTGTAGTGCTCCGGGGAGGGATTGCCGTCGTTGACAAATCTCCTCCAGAGCTCATCTGCACTGGTGAAGATTTCTCTGCCGCTTCCTTTTTCTCGCTTTTGAAAATATGACTTCCACATTTCCTGCGTTTTATACCCAGCAGTGCAGCTGAAGGTAGCGGCGTGCAGCTGTGTGGAGTTAGAGGCAGTGAGTCCCAACCTTTTCAGCTTGTGAGCCTTTAAAAGTGACCGATTGTCACATGTTGCGCACGTCTTCGAGACAATTTTCCTCCTCGGATGGTTTCATTTAAAGAAGTAGAGGTGTAGAGAGGTGAAACTGTGCAGTATTTCACTGAGAAAGAACAAAGATTACAGAAAAAATAAACATTTTTCATTGCGGAAGTATGCATATCTTTTCTTTCTCATGCTGTTAACCAACATGTGGATGGATGTCAGATTTATTTTGCGACCCCTAGATGGATCCTGAACCCAAAGTGGGGAAGCACAAGAGTAACATAAACTCACTTCCTCTTTCCTTTCTTTTTATTAAACAGATTTTCCCCATACTTTTTTGCCAAATGAGTCTGTGTCTGTATTTATCTCCTCTTCATGTAGAGAAGTAATATATAAACAAAGCCCCGAGATCACTTTATACCGGACGGGATTCCCCATATTTTAAAAACTGAATGTCTGAGTGAAAGAAAGGGTTCTTTGAAAGAAACCTCCAACAACAGACTTTTGTTTTGAAACCTCTCTGAAAAGTTGCCTCTCAGGTCTGATCTGTAGCCACCAAGGGGCGCTGGAGAACTCCTCCACCCTCCTGCACCCCGGTATTTGAACACACCCAGGAGAGTGAGAGAGAAAAGAGCGTGACCTAAAAGATGACCTCTGGGTGTTGATCAGGCCTCTCCATCAACGGACGGAAAGCTTGATTTTATTTTGAAGGAATAACAAGGTTGCCCCTTTAAAGCTCTGACATTGTGAGCACTAAATGAGCTCACTGCAACACAACTAATCTGTTTTTTAACCAGGTTTCATGTCATCTAACTGATGCTGAGCTATTAATAATGAGTAGACATCGATGGACACAAGAGCAAGACCCCTTTATAGGACCTTTAAAAATGATTTACAGCATATATCAGCATGTTCTCATCCCAACTCGTCATATACAGACACTGTCAGACCCCACTGCATCACTTTTTGATCGCAGTAAACACAAGATTAACGTTGTGAATTGAACAAAAACACTTGCTTAGGTTCAGACAATAAAATCGCTAGAGTTAGGTTTAGGAATAAACTTAGGTTTAGTGAAAATGACACTGAACGTTGTGAACAGGGGACACAAACGAACAGCTGATTGTAACGTGGATGGAAGACTTGTGTTTGTTGGACACATTTCCTGTTTTTAAGCCTCTCACGTATCACATTTGTTGCCTCGTCTACACAGCGATAAGGCCTGGAAACCTCGGCTGCAGCCACAACAACAACATCTCGTCTGGTGGTGAGTTCAGGGACGACACAAGCTTCGATTTCTCAATTCTCCTTGAAAACATTGGGGGATCGCCACCTCTTCCTCGCTCTTTCTAATCAGAGGAAGAAGCAGAGACGGAGGGCATGAACGACGCGTCCGATCGAAGCCGGCTCACGACTGGAGTCGACTGGAGCCGTGCACCTTTTGGCAACAATAGGGCGAGAGAAGGTGTGTTTGGTGGTTTTCCATGTGCAGTATTGTGTGATTTAATTGCACGAAGGGTCAGATGGTGAAACCACACATGCACACACACACACAAAAAAAAAGGAGCACAAAGAAAGACCCCCACACATGGACAGACAGGAACAGACAGAGAGACGGACACATGGATCCATATATAATATATTCGTGTGTGTGTGTGCGCGCAGACACAAATATATGATGTGTGTTATGTGTGTTACGTGTGTGCGCGCTACCTGGCCAGCAGTGGTAACAGGCTCTGAGGCCTTTAATGGGATTTAGCCCGAGGCTGTTTTATTAAGATGTCGGCTTTCCCTGCTGCCTCTGCAGCTGACACCATTCCCTACTGATACCCCCCCTGCCCCACCAACCCTCACCCCCACCGCACACCAGCCTCCAAGCTGCACCCCCCCACACCTCCTCATCACACGCCCCGCAAATCCCCTCAACTGTCACCCCCACCGTCCCTCCTCCTTGCCCCGATGCCCCCTCTTGCACACGGTTCTACACCCTATAATGACCCTGCCACCGCCAAATACCCTCACCCCCCCTTCACCCCACCTCCCCGTCCCTCACCCCGGCCCTGATCTCCTGCATCACTGCTGTTTTATTCATTTTTAGTTTGGATGTGGGGACTAATTATCGGTAATTGTCATAAAAAGATTCTGAGCAGAGAAAATCTATCCAACATTTTTTTTCTATCGATGCTCGGCACCTTTAATTCACTTATTTACTTGTTGGCGTCTTCGCCACGCCGACATGATGCAACAGAGAGCGAGAGACGATCTATAAGGGGTCAACAACCCAGTGAGATCAACACGGGCAAAACGAGTTTCGACTCGGATATACGGCT
The DNA here is from genome assembly GCA_916701655.1 of Sebastiscus albofasciatus. Classification (NCBI taxonomy): domain Eukaryota; kingdom Metazoa; phylum Chordata; class Actinopteri; order Perciformes; family Sebastidae; genus Sebastiscus; species Sebastiscus albofasciatus. Next base: position 38,044 of record CAKAOI010030002.1, on the reverse strand, counting down.
CGTAGATTCACACATGTGCAGCTCCTCCGACTAATGCAGCTACAATTTGATCATTTTCCCAGCGAGTAGCTCGAGTTCTAGCCTCAGTCCTCCCATTGCATAAGTAGTCTTCCCTCTGGTGTGTGTGACAGGCGACGTTTCATCACGGGGCAGTTTTGAGGGCGTCTCTGAGTTTACACATCGGAGAGGGAGGTTCACATAAAAGTCACACAACTGAGAGCAAAGCTGAAGCCTGTGGTTTGACAGTCAGACTTTACATACAGTACTTCATGCTCTTTTTACTGTATTTCTACAGTTTGACACCCTGACGTTGATGGTGTATTATACACATATTTACAAGCACTGGTGGAAGTAGTATTCAGATTCTTTACTCAAGTAAAAGTAGCAATAACACAGTGTGAATGTACTCCATGGCTAGTGAAAGTCCTGCATTCAAAATTGAACTTAAGTAGAAAATAAAGAGGTATTTTCAGCATTAGTTAGTGTTTTATTATCACATATTTTTATTACAGATGCATTAATGTGTTAACAGCGTTTTAATGTTGTAGTCGGTCATGGAGGAGCTCATTTTAATCTTAACAATTCATCATATTTTATAAGCTGATCACATGTTTTATATGTAAAATCTAACTACAGTCATCTGATAAAGGCAGCGGAGTGTAAAGTACAATATTTTCCTCTGACTTGTAGGAGTAGAGAAGTTTGAAACGTGGAATGGAAATACTCAAGTATACAAAAACCTCAAATTTGTACTTCAGTATAGTACTTGAGTATTTGTACGTAGTTAAACTACAACAACACTTTTGTTTGTCATATAGACGATGCAAGAACAGTTGTAGCGCAAGAATGATTAGTTCATTAATTAGTCGTTCGACAGAAAATGATTAATAAGCAGTTTAATTATGGAAGAATGAGCAAATTACTCTTTTCAATAAGTCAGATAATTAAATTAAAGTCAATTTTAAATTAGCATATCGTGCCACTGATAATATTAGTGTAAGGAGTCGTGCTGTGCATCTTTCTGCATCCAGCTATGATGGTAATGTTGTCTCACATGTATTCAGGCTTTTGTGCATGGTATTAATAAATGCACCTCTTAATAAGGTGAATGGGTTTAGTTGGTCAACAATATTGCTAATAAATGAATAATTTTAGTCATTTATCAAACAAAAATATCAAACATCTGCAGTTTCCAGCATGTCAAATGAGTTTCTTTCACTGAATTTAATTTAATTTATTTATTTTCTCTACTTTATATCAGTTTAAAGTGAAAATCGTGGACTTTTGGTCAGACAAAACAAGTAATTTGAAGAAGTCACTGCAGACTCTATGAGTATTTTTCATGATTTGTTGATATTTTATAGATTAAACTATTAATCTATGAATTAATTAATTGATAATGATAATCATATAAGCATCCAGTATAAACGTAAACAGTTGTAAGTACAAATACTGCATACCTTTTCCTTTTGGTAGTTCTGCCATTGAAGTGCATCCTGAACTTGTATTCACAGTATATATTATTTTAATTTAATTTTTTTTATTATTTTTTCTTTTTTCTTTGTTTGTTTGACCACTGTCCCTCGTAGGCCACCGTACCTGTACATGATTCTGTGAAGTTGTGGCCCAGGCCGCTCCTTCAGGTATGTACTAAAACAAGTGAGTATGTAGTGTGAACTAATGGAAAATATCTTTGAGCCTTAAGCTCTTTATATGATGGTATTTAAAACATTTATCAACTGATATTTGATTTCATAGTTCATTCAACCTGGTGACAAAAAGGCTCCAAAAATTTCTAAAAATCAGATCAAGGGGACGAGAAATGCCTCATGAGAAAAAATCCTTACACTTCTCACCACCACTTAGCTCTATTTTGCGTTCACTGCCATCTTTTCTTCTATATGCCAGTTTGGTTTTCATGGTTTCACCCTGCTAACAACATTTGCTCTACTATTACACTCCCCCTGGAAACACTTAGCCCCGATCCTTCCCCCTGAACGGAGCCGATAGCGGTGACTCCGTCTTCCCTGGGCTCTGGACCTCTAGGCACTTCCCCTGCCTGCTGCCTCCCAGGTACTTATACTTCCTGTGCCCCATACCCCCTAGCTCCCACCCTAAGGTCCCACCCCCCGCAGGCGCTGGTGCAACTCCAAGAACATCATCGACGACGAGGCTCGGCTTTGTACTCGCTTGTACCGCTGATAGCGGCTGCTGATATTCTGGGCTATTGATGAAGACGAGGAAGTTGATTAAGACTTTATAAAACATTCACTTCGGGTGTGTGTGTGTGTGTGTGTGTGTGTCTGCCGAAGCATTTCTTTGTCTGCATGCTTGGAGGGGTGCACGCAGGGAGTACAGGAGTGTGTGTGTTTCTCTAGGTTGTTATTGTGTGTGTTTATGTGTGTGTGTTTTCTTCTGGCCGATCTTGAGTGCTTTTGCTGTTTTTCCCTGGCAGGCTGTTCTGATTGGCCGGCCCTGGGGAAAGGAGATATCATGTTTAGCCCCAAACCAACATGCATCCCTCATCCACCATCCACTGCTGCCACGATTGTGAGTGTGTGTGTGTGTTTGTGTGAGAAAGAAAGCAAGAGAGAGAGAGTGTCAGAGGGAGGTCTGTGCGTTCAGGCGATCACACACTCTGCTCTTTCTGCTAAAGTGCTTCTCGTCTCCTTGGCGAAGGCTGATGAGGTATGACATCACAGCACTTTGTTTTATCTTTAAAAGATGAGCAGGGAGCCCTTCACTTCCCCTTAATGAGGCCGAGGTGCCCACAGAATATATGGAAAGTCTGCGAGTGTGTGTGTGTGTGTGTGTGTGTGTGTGTGTGTGTGGCCGTGCTCGCTCACATTCCCGGCTTCTTATGTCTTTGCGTGCGAGCGTACTGCATACTGTAGGTGTGGGTGTGCGCTTCTGGTTTTTTCCTCTCTCTTCACTAACACCCATTTTACCCATAACCCCTGGCGTTTCCTGTCCTGAAGCCATGTGTCAGACCTCATTGGCTACCGCATCAATAACACCGCACTCGCTCAGCTCCCAACACCACATCCTGCCGGCAACATATCACGTACCGCCGCTTTGGCCGATCATCTCTTTCTTTTCATTTTTCTGCGGCGGCGGTGATTGGGGTTGATTCGGGTTTTGTTTACACGTCTGCCCCCGGTGTTGATCCAGGAGGGCTCAGGGTCGGACTGCACCTCACATGTGGATGACTTTACTAGAATTTCACTATGAATTAACATTACATACCAATGTGTGTTTTTTTGAGGTTTGATTTGAGGCTGGTATTGTTGGATTAGACAATACTGGGTGCAGATATTCAATATGTTTTGATCATTTTTATGCACATTTTTTAAAGCAAATTAAGGAATTTTCAACCACACCCGAAGAAGACCGTATGTGGTTAAAACATCTGTCATGTCCATGTCAAATTTTAGAAGAATTAGGGAACGAAATGTCCAGCCTGTTCTCATCCCAGAGCGTCAAATACTGATGCTTTGTCACAGCCGTTGGCGTTGTGCGCCGCACAAGGCACCCTTTAGTGGCAGTAGACACACCGGGCTTTCCATTAACTACAATGTAAACCCATCAATGGCAACAGTAAACTCTCAGAGAAAGTGCTGTGGTTGTGTAGTTTAAAGAGCGAAAGAGACACACAGGATGGTTCTTGTCCCGTGTTCACAACGTCGAGTCATTTTCACTGTACAAACGTAGTAGCTTTAAGCCCAACCATGTTGTTTTTTCATAAACCTACAGGTTTTGTTGCCTAAACCTAAGCAAATGTTTTTGTTTAATTCACAACATTAAGCACGTGTTTACTGTGACTGAAAAGTGGGCTTCTGATAAAGTGTGAGTTTGTGACATGTTGGGATGAAAACGTGTTGAAACATCAGTGTGAAGGTATTTTTTTCATCATCAAAAACATATTGAACATTTGCACAAAATATTGGTTAATAACTGTGATCATTCAAAAACTCAAGTTGAAGCAGTTTTAAAGTCATATATGATATGATCTGGTGATTGTCATGGAGTTTTATTGTAATTTTAGTGTCACATTTTTTGTGTTTTGTGCTGTTTTGTGTGTATTTTTGGGGGTCAAGATTTATTTGTATAACAGGCTCTGCTATAAATGCCGTGGTATGCGGCATTTATAAGTCACTAAAGAAATAGCTAAAAGAGATATAATCGTACAGAATAAATATATAATCAAACAAACTGCACTAAAACCAGAGTCAAATTCCTTGTACGTATGTTGACAAATAAACCAGTTTCTGATTATATCATAGGTGAATGATGCCACCTCGACCAGATCAAATTTTCAGTAAGACCACATCTCTCATGTTGTAAATATTAATTTGTATTTGTTTCACTACTTTCTGCAGCCACATGCTGTTTCAAACACTACTGAAGAGTGCACATATTCATATTTATCTCCTGATTTTGTTGTCCATAATGAAATAAACAATAAGCAGGGGGTCGTTTGAGGCAGGATGAAGGCACACAGCGTTCATTCACCTTGCCAAAACAAAATAAGTCAAACCATTTCCCATGGATTTAAAAGGAAATACAGAGCACAAGCAGAAATATATGTTGTTCTCACTGATTTGATCATTGGCTGTGCAGCAAAGTTGTTAAGTTTAGAATCGATAAACGTATAGGAAGAAATAATAAAGGGGTGTGGAGTCTTGTTTGGGTAACTTGTAGTGGATTAAAATGAAACGTGACAAATTACAGTTTTCCTCCGTATGTCACTAAAGTAGGAGTTAATCACACACTAAGACTGAGATTAACTGACAGGTGAAATGAAAGAGTCAAATGTTGGGAGTCAGGGATAAATGCATAAATTCTTAAGGTTGGTTTTTAAGGTTATAAATTGTAATGTTTGGGTAAGTTTTCTCTGCAGATCAGTTTATGTATACTACTACTTTAAGGGTACATCATAGTTGGGAAAGAAGTTTTTCCTCTTCTTGTCCTTGTGATTTTTGTCCCTGGATTCAAACCTGCAACCTTTCAGCTTCTGTCACATGTAAACACACACTAATTAGGGTTGAGTAATAATTCACCATGATAATTTATCGTCTTTCAATGGAATCGTATCGTAATGAAATCATATATCGAGATATTGTGATACACTAACTCAAATTTTTCAAAGGGAATATTATTTGAAGTTTGGAGATTTGTTTTTTTTTATCACACCTTACATGAACACTCAGTTCAATGCAATTAACAAATATGTATACATGGAAATATATATATATTTTGTTGCTCTATAATTTAACTTGAAACTCTTCTGTTAATTTTGCACTAAAATTCTTAATAAAATTAGAAAATAATCCCTACTTTTCATTTGTCAAGTACTTAATTCACACAGGAGTTTACAAAAAATAGGCTTTAACATGTGGTTATTTTATTTAGAATGTTTATTTACTGTGATATATATTGTTATAGAGATATGAAATGTATCGTGATTGATGATTTTGGCCATATCGCCCAGCCCTACCTACCACTGACCCCCTTCATGCTGTGATTCTGGCTTCCACATCCTCAATCCAACAATTTTACACTGTAAAAACAACGTGATTAAGTGTTTTAATTGTTTCTAACAAAGAGAAAACACAAACGTACACAGCAGCAGCCAATAAAACAAAAAGAGTACATGCTATTATTTCTGAACTCAAAGCTGACAAAGATATGGGGGCCCAAACAAGTCCTGTTCCTAATCCTCATGGGAAGCTGGTGCACGCTGGCTTCCCTGATGTGTGTGCCATGTTGCCAGACGTGGCGGTGGCTGGCGAACGCGGCTGCGTGTGTGATTAACTATAGCGTTAGCCGTCATTAGCCTCTGCGCACCAACGCAGCAGCAGAGTGCAATTAACCCGCTAATCCGGCTAATCCACTAATGGAGCTAATCTGATAGACTGGAGAGAGGCTTTTCAATGGGCTTTCTCTGGGAACACACACACACACACACACACACACACACACACACACACACACACACACAGGAAGCACTGGTTCTCTCTCTTTCAGACACATTTACACACAGTGTTTCAAACAGTCGGTCCGGGTTAAATCCAGTGTGTCCAGCAGCAGTGAATTAGAGGGGCAGATCCGTCTCCCAGACATCTCGCCCACAGCCATTAGTCAGCCCGGGGCCTCTGTCACACACTGACCACACAGAGCAGAGAGAGAGAGGAGGAAGAGGAGGAGGAGGAGGGAACGGACGGGTAACGAGAGGGAGGCTGCAGGAGAGGAAGAGACGATACTTTTGGTTTAAAGCTCGGTTCTTTAAACAAATGTCCTCATTCTGATCACCATGATATCAATGGTGCACTCATACTGGGCTTTAGAGCTGCTGTTGCTGCTGCGACTAACAACACCTCGAAAGCTCTGTTTCACGTGTCTTATTTCCTTTTTTAAAGAACTTTAAATCTTTCATTTCTGATGGTAAACTAAGAAACAACAAGGCAGGAGCACACATCTCATTCCCTATTAAAGGGTCTTCTCCCCCTCTGGGCCGATCTCTAACCCATGTCACCATGTTTCTGACCCCTACTATAGATGTGGCGCCCTCTTTGGGCTAAATAGTACCAGAATGTCAGTAGTGAGGATTGTTATTTTATCTTTTTTTCATTTAAACCAGGGCTGTTAATTAATTAAAATATTTAATCACGATTAATCACAAATTATTTACACATTTTTTTTTATCAAAATGTACCTTAAAGGGAGATTTGTCAAGTATTTAATACTTTATCAACATGGGAGTGGGTAAATATGCTGCTTTATGTAAATATATGTATATATTTATTATTGGAAATCAATTAACAACAAAAAGTAATGACAAATATAGTTCAGAAACCCTCACAGGTACTGCATTTAGCATACAAATACTCTCAAATCATAACATGGCAAACTGCAGCCCAACAGGCAACAACAGCTGTCAGTGTGTCAGTGTGCTGACTTGACTATGACTTGCCCCAAACTGCATGTGATTATCATAAAGTGGGCATGTCTGTAAAGGGGAGACTCGTGGGTACCCACAGAACACATTTACATTCACATATCTTGAGGTCAGAGGTCACGGGACCCCTTTGAAAATGGCCATGACAGTTTTTCCTCGCCAAAATTTAGCGTAAGTTTGGAGCGATAGCTGACAAGCCAGTAGGACATGGTTGGTACCAGTGGATTCTTTAGGTTTTCTAGTTTCATATGATACCAGTTTCTTCACTCTAGCTTTAAAAACTAAACTAAAAACTGAAAACCTCACTTTGACATCCCTAGTTCAAACAAACCCTTACTTAACTCCAGATGTGTTTTATGCTGTTAATTAAATGAAAATACTTACAAGCAATAACTGTACTGAATAACTAAAGTAGGAACTGACTCTTTCTCCATGTCAGCCATCAAAGTTAACAAATAATAACGAACAACACAGGCTAAATATACATTTTGGCTCCAACAAATATGGTGAAAATAATTAAATTATTAAAAACAATTCAGTGGAAATGGAATCTAGCGTCTCAAACGTGACTCTGACCTGAGAACCAGTACCAGTGGAATATTATTTAATAATTCACATTCATCATGCTTTCACCATGACGGTTCAATGAATGTCAGCAAACATGAAAAAACTCCCCCCAACGAGTCGACCACATAGACCGAGACGTGATGCTATCAAGAGGTAAATGGGAGGCTGAATAATCCACGAAGGGGCGACATGGTTTTTTTTTTCATCTTTTTTAATTAATCCTCAATGGAGTTGTGGCACAAATCACATGTGAACTCTTTCCTCTCTTCGCCGGCAGAGGAAGACGGTGGGAAACGCTCGCTTCTAAAAAAAAAAAACAACTGGAAAGTTTAAGGGCAAAGGGACATTTTATTTCTCCGTTAACCAACGACATTGTTTCGGTGTTTTCCTTTCCTTTTCTCACGTCGTCTCGGCTACATGTTTTATTTTTTAACTCTTCTTCCTCTCGTCTCTCTTGTCCTCTGGTGTAATTGTAACTTTAGAGCTGTTAAAGTAGCCAGGAGACATTTTGAAAGGCTGGTTGAAGGAAGATGGAGGTCGCTCGTCTGTCTCTGGCTTCAAACACTGACCTTGGCTGCTAATGATGCCAATGATGCTAACTGGGCTAATGACAGCTCTCCCTCTGTGTGTGTGTGTATGTGTGTGTGAGAGAGAGACGGCGTCAATGAGCTAGCATGTGTGTATTTGCACGAGTGTGTGTGAGGGGTGCATGTGAAAGTATCATAATCAGAGGCGCTAACGCTAATGAGCTAGCCCTTTGAAGAGAACCGCCCGGCGAGGGCCCCACTCCTGCCAACTCATTAGCTGACCTGAGGAGTGCCTGATTAGAATGCTTTTGATGAAAATTTCAAGGATTTTCCTTAAAAAAAAAAAGAAAAAACTTTAAAAATTTTGTGAAGTGAGATAAATATTGCACTAGTCTTTTTTTTTTTTTTTTCACGGGGGGTTGATGGGAAGAGTGGGAGGTCATTTACTAAGAAGACTTCAAAGGGCCCTCTGAAGAGCGCTGGATGAGATTGATTTGCTGTTTTTATTGGCGATGAAATGTACAAATATGTTTAATGGGAGGAGAGAGCGGGAGAATGTTTCCTTTCACTCTTCAAACGCCCACGCGTCATCCCCGTCTCTATTTCTCCCTCACTGATGAGCGTTCATATGCACACCTTCCCGCCTCTGTGGAAGTCAACAACTCCTTTGCTGCGGTGTAAGAGTGGCACCAACATGAGAGGCAGCGTGGGTAAATTAGTCTTCAGGAGAAAGCGAACAGGACAGGTTGCTCGGCACTGAAACACACACACTCCTTTAAAGCTGAGAGACGGCGGCGCAGTCACATCACCTCTCATTTCACAGCGTTAGGAGAGAGTGTGGATCAAAGTGAGAAGATGCCGAGCCTCCGCGCGCGAGAGAAGAGAAATTATCCGCCGTGCAGCACAGTGACAGGGAAGTATTACAGCCTTTGGTATGTTGACCAAAGGAATCTGTTACCATCATGTCTTATTGTTCACTTTGCATTAAATGCTGTGAGCTAAACTGCAGCTTTTATCACCTTCAGCACCTGTTGACTCAGCGTGGTGAAGACAATGAAAACAACAGCTTGCTGTAACGTCTCTACGAGTCGTCTGCATGGTTGCACTTTAACTAACTAGGCTACGATACTACACGATGTGGAAAAGGAGAATGTGTCCTCTCTTAATCCCTTTTTGGGCTTCATGTTAGAGGTGGAAGTCATGAATCACATTGTTGATTTGACTTGTTTCAGTTCAGTTCAAAGATTACTACTCTACAAACACTTTAATAGGTTAAAAGCTTAGCAACATCTCTGAGATATCACGTCATCATGATGGCTTTTGTAGGTTTTGGAAAACCTTTAACCAAATCTAGCGTCAATTTTGGACGTGTCAGGGACAGCGTCAGTGTCCGTTTGTTTCATGCATTGTGGTTTTTCAAAATAAACTTCTGTGTTCACAGGAAACGTAGTTTCCTCTCATTACATGCATACAGTCTCTTCAAAATAAACTTCCAATGTCAGTTTACTTACGCAACTAAACTACTTGGTTAGGTTTAGGCAACAAAACTACTTAGTTAGGCGTTAAGTGCACAAGTTACGTAACAAAACTATGGTGAAATAGCTCAACGTTGACTTGGTTTCACACCGGACACGAACTGCGGTCTCCTAGGCGAAAGTCCTGTATTTGTTTGACCCTCCCGTCCTCCCATACCACCCACCCTACGTGGCCTTTCTTGCTCTTTATACTACGTCAGTTGCTCTGATGGTCTAATAATGAAGTGGATGGTTTTACATTGGAGTTAGTTGAAAGCCCGGTGCGTCTCATACCGACGCTAAAAGGTGCCTCAGTGTGTTGGTATCAGACACTGACCAGAGGGGCACTGACCAAGCTGCAGTATTTGACGAGCTGGGAGTGAGAATGCGTTGTTTTAACAATAAAATATTGCGAAACAGTGTCATACTGTGATATCGTGGCTAAAGTCTGTCAGTGATAGTGGTGTTAAAGATTTCTTTGTTCATGTTCTGAACACATCTTCCACATATTTTCATTTCCTCAGAGAGGATGAGCCAACTATTGTCACACCAGGAGTTATAACAGTAAATGTGCTGTGGTTTTGCTTGTGAAGGTCAGACTAGTTAAAGTGATAGTAAGTCATTTCACACTATATTTTTACATTTGTTTGTTTAACTCTGGTGAACTTTCCACCATTGATTAACTGTAAAACGTCTCGACAAAGTTGTTGTCTTTAGGAGACCCAGAGAGAACAAAATAGAAGAAACAATCACTCCATCTAACTTTACACATCTCTGCTCTGCAGAATGAAAAGCAACTTGTTTTTAGTATTCAACCACTGTCTGCTGTCTGGACAGTACATACAATTTATTTTGGATTAAAGCCTTCAAAACTGAGCTGTTGATGCATCTATTTTGAGTCTTCATCTGTCCCAAACAGTAAAAACAATCCTATCACATGATTCTTCATCAAAACATTACCAAACAAATATCAAATATGACTAAAGCTGCATTCATATGGAATCAGGCAGATGGTATACAGCACACAGACTAAACAGGAAACGGAAAAAACAAAGAAATAGCCAAATAAAATGATTTCTTGTCTGCTATTTTATGTGATTATTCTAGTAATGCATGTAGCTATAAAATGCAGCGCTCTCTTAATATTCTATTGCAAACTTCAACAACTCTCTCCAATGTGAGGGAGCTACAGAACATCTGGTTGTAAATTCTGTTGCGGAGGACGGTAAAAAGTTAAAATATTTTAACTTTTAACTAACCTTTGTCTACCAATACTGTTGCAAGTATTCTCTGCCAGCCTCACCTGATTTTACCATCCTGCTCTCGTCCACTAACATGATATCCGTTTGCCGTCTACCGTCTGATTCCATGTGAATGCATGTAGAGGTAACGCTCACTATTATAAGTAACTATAGCTGATAGTACACTGGGTGTCCCAAATCTTATCAGATTAATACTTGTAAATCTAGTAACACATTTTTTTGCTTCTCAGAAATTACAGTAAGTCTCGACTGTGTAGATAAATAATTTCCTTTCTGAAGTTTTGAGAGTTTTGAATGTTGGATGTTTGACTGCAGGTAGAAACCAAAACCCACTTTCCAACAACTTCTGCAGGAAGGTATGGTGCAGCGATTTGGAGTGTGTTTCCATCCGTGTGTGTGTGTGTGTGTCAGTGGACGTGTTTGCCTGTCTGTCTGTCTGTCTTTGGGTTATGTATGTGCATGTGTTTCTCTCTTTGTGTGTGTTTGAGTAGCAGTAGTTGAGGCAGGCAGAGAGCTGGATCTCTCATAGTGAATTTGGACAGACTGGAGTCTGAGAGGCAGTTCAAAGACCACAGGCCCACAGGCAACAACCAACACTCAGACCGCTGCCTGTGTGTGTGTGTGTGTGTGTGTGTGTGTGTGTGAGGGAGAGTGAAAGAGAGTGTTTGCATGTTTTTGTCTTGACGTGTGCGCTGATTTGCTTGTATTTGTGTGAGCGTGTGTGGTTTCGCCTTGATGCTGCGTTACGCTGATGTGCTTTTATTTTGAAATAATATTTAACCTCACATCCTCACACACACACACACACACACACACAACATTAACCACTCTGCACAGGACAAACATACACTGCATTAGCATGGGCATGCCATTTGCTACAGACACTCTGCACAGCTGTCCTGGGCTCTGACCCCGCTGTAAGTTATGCACGAACGCCGCGGCGCCAAAAGAAACGCCATATAATTAATTATAAAAATATTTCCTGCTAATTGTTGGGCTGTAATTAATGAGCTAACCTTTGGAGAGAGGGAGAGGAAGGTGGAGAGGGAAATTATTCATGTCGTGTTTGCATATATGAATATGCAACAGATAATTATCCCCTCCGAGGAGGGACAAAAAAATGGCCCAATGTCTCTATCTGAAGCTAGCTTACCACCGTGCACACACTCACACACACACTTCTCTCCTCTTTATTCTCTCTCCATCTCTCTCTTTCTGTCTGTCACCCTTTTTATCTCTTCAACATTATGTAGTCTGATGATGGGTGGCTCTGAGCGATGCACAATATTAAATGGATGAGTGTTTTTCTTTTGACGAGTACGACGAGTGGGGATATAACCTCTGGCAAATTCCTACTGGAAACGGCTCTGTTTTGTCTGTTTTGACTTTATCCCCAAAGTGATGTGGAGGCTGACATCTGTTACACGCTGACACACGGGTCAGTGTCAGAGTGTCGCCGTGTTTTCGCTCCACAAATGTCTTTGATGAACAGTTTTTGCTCTAAAGTTGTCGGTTAAAAAAGCCGTGGGAGGAGTTTTTAAAAGTGAAGTTATAAAAATTCAAATTAACAGGTTTGTTTTTCGACCACGGATTCATCCGCTGATTCATCACTTGGTTATGTAAACACAGAAAGTAAGCTTAGTCCCTGCTGCTTCAAAACAGCAACTTAAGTTAATTTAATATTAATTGCCGTCGCCTAGTGTTTTCATTTTCCCCATTTTGAGATGATACGAGAGATTTCTGTCTATTATTTTTATGCCCTATAAAGACTGAGAATGAATGCCACTAAAGTGTTGCGGGGCATAACAGTCACTGCCATACGTATAAGTAGGCTTTAGTGGTAACCTCTACTACTGTCGCAAAGCGTGGGTGAATACTTTGTTGCTGTTATAATATTTGCCACGTCCTTAAATCAAGTTGGCAAAAGATATAAGAATGTATTAATGCAGGCTGTTCTCATACACCGTTTGTTGCTATACCTACGAAAAGTAACGCACTATAATTCATATATATCTCACGTAATCAATATGTATGTAATCAACGTTACTGTGACCCAGGACAGGTGATATAGTATTACGAGCGTCAAATTCCGCGTAGGGAGGAGGTCGAGTTGGAGACCGCTGTTTGTGTGTGAAACCAGGACGCAATGTTGACTTAAATGTCACGTAAATTACGTACTTAAGTAACGCCACCTTTTCCAAAACCTAACCAAGTAGTTTTGTTGCCTGAACAGCAGGGTAGTGAAGCGTGTACACGCGGTTAATCCGCAGACAGGGCGGACCGAGTCATAAGTAAAGTCTGGGAAACACTGATGAATGTTAATTTATTTAATACCAGCCTACTTAATAATAATCTAATATCTGTTGTTTCTTCCATTGTTGTACTGACTATACACTGTTTTCTATGAGGAGTGTTTTGTCCCTCTGTTTTTGCGCTTGTGTTTTTATATTTTCCGTCTCCTGTGCTTTACTCGGTGTGTTCCTGCAGCTCTGCCCAGCATGTCTTCCCCTGTACACCTGTTTAGTGTCTCGCCTCGTCAGCCCTCGTTGTCTTGTTACCCAATCACAGTGTTTCCCTCCTTATTCCAGTTCCCAGCTGTGCCTTGTCTGGTGATTAGCTCCTTGTGTGCTAATCAGTTTGTTTCCCAGTGTTGAAGCCGGATCGTTGCTCCCCGTCTTTGTTTCCCACTGTTTTTCTAGTTGGAAAATAAATAGTTTATTCTTTAGTTCCTGCCTGTTGCTGTCTGTTTCTGCATTTGGGTCCACCTGTCTGCTTCAAACATGGCAAAAAATCACAATTAGTTGAGTGGAACTGTGCAAAACTCAGCTTCACCGTGTTGCTGTGTTTCTACTCACTACAGTTTAAACCCAGGCAGACGTGGGACATACTGTATCATGTGGAAATCTGCTGAAATCACATTTAGAATAGAAGACACTCCACTTACTGAAAGCTTGCCTTTATCCCTGAAATGTCCTTATGTTTTATCAGGATACAATCAGACATTTCCTCCACTCAACGTATCCTCATACAACGGTTGGTTTTATATCTTATTAAGAGTTATTCCTCTTTTTCGTGCGTTTCCAGCAACACGTGACGCACGAGGCAATTTCCGCTCATACATGCATACAAAAAAAACCCCAAAACACTTCCGTCTTCACAAGAAACAACTTGGTTAGGTTTAGGAAACAAAACTACTTAGTTAGGTTTAGGTAAAGATCGTGGTTTGGATTGAAATTACTACGGAAGTGGCGTAACACGGGGTATGAACAGCAGTCTCCTGGGTGAAAGTCAGGTGATTTTTGACCCACTGATCCACCCCGACTTCCTCCCTACACATCATTAGTCGCTCTTTATACTTCCTGGTTCACAATTACGTTGATTACATACAAATTTATTTAGTGTCTACTACACAAATTACAGTGCATTACTCTTCGTAGGTATACCTACGAACGAGAACAGCCTGCTCCTCTTTGTATGTCTTGTGTGTGTTCTCTTTGTGTGCACATACTGTGTGTGTGTGTGTGTGTGTGTGAATCGGTGTTGTTGCTGCTGGCCTGCTGGTCTGCTCTGTGGTTTTTTTGGTTGGAGGATCCATTACGAATTCTGCTCACAGTCTGACTGACCTCTCCCCGTGTGTGTGTGAGAGAGTATGTGTGTGAGCCAGACGACGGACTGTGCATATCATATCCGTTGCCCACATTGATTCTTTAGGTTGGCTGAGGAGAACAGTAGCTAATTGAATAGATGAATAATATATTTCTGAATAATAAATGAATGTTTTTGTTCTGGTGCCTCTCAGCGAGAGAAAGAAATTACCTCTCAGGTGGGATGAGCGCTGTGTTTGTGTGAAGGTTTGTGTGTGTGTGTGTTTGTGTGCGAGTGTGGTCTCATTAGCTTCGATGCATTACCATACAGAACAGATAAGATATGATGTGATCAATGCTATTGATGAGCTGCAGACCATCGGACACCCAACGTATCGATCTCTGCAGACAGACACGCATTGTTGTAAGGACACACACACACACACACATATACACACACTGAACAGACCGCACTGACCTGCAGCTACTACGGCGGTTTTGCATGCACTACAAAGTTGGCATATTCAGATGAAAGCTCTCATGCCTTTGGGCATGCTAACCGATCTGAACGGGTGCATATGGTCCTCAGGATGCCTTCATCTCCTCATTCGCTCCTTTCTTCTTCTTCTTCTTCTGTGGTGCTGCCACCACACCGCAGACTCCGCCCATCTGCCGCTGCCAGCGAGCCGCTCATCAATAACACATAGACCTGCATACCTCACTGACCACGGCTCACAGCCCTCTCCATGCATGCACATTTCACACACACACATACATGAGCAGCATTGTTATGGAGGTGCCCATCCCAGGTGGGGCTGATTAAGTTTTCATGGATGTCCTCAGGGCGAAACACTTAAGGGTTAACCAGCTTCCTCCAGCAGAATTAAAAGAGTTAAAAGTCTGCCCTGTCTTTCCACACAGCCCTTTATTCTCACTTCTCTCTCTCCGCTGTCTGCCTCTCTGCTCACTGGCTGCTAATCAATGACAGATGATGTAAATAAATAATAATAATAATATGTATTGCAAAATCAAGAAGCAGAACAATTGCTGACAGGATGTGCAGAACATGTAGAGGATGTGGAAAATATTTTGTGGGCAATCTAGACATCAGCAGCAAAGCAATGGTCAGCAATTCAACTAGACTCGGTCAAAATGGAGTATATGGCTGGACCGTGTTTGTAGCTAATTTGTTACACTAATAGTCAGTGGTCATGTCTATAATGTTAAATCCAGCAGTACATGTCCACCAGGTCCGGTGAGGACACTAGGGGGACGTGCTGCTCCACTCAACTGTTCAAGTGGTGACGTACCCTCTCGTTGAATACATCTGATTGATTCTGGTTTTCTGCTCGCCGTTTCAAACAGAAAACAACATGGCTCATAAACTTTCTGTTATTCCGTCTAAACAAAACACCAAAATCTACTTCTGAAAACATTTTAAGCGAGAAATAGGCTGTGCCGCTGCTGAATGTCATTTCATTTTAGAACTACCGCCTAGTTTCACTGCTTGGTCCAAGTTCCGTGAGCCGGACGCGTCGCCCTGGAAGAGCTCATTTCATACTTAAATACAAATGTAAGACACATCTCACCACATCACAGAGAATTTTATCATTAAGGTCTTTGCACACCAAGTCCGTATTTTTCGTCCGAAATTGTTGCACGTTTAAAAATAAACACAACCTCACGTTGTGCCAATCACGTTTACACACCGTCTCCGAAGCTTTAGTCCGTCAATAAAGGTTTGGGAACAGGTTTGATTTATTTTCGCATCCGTCAAAAGGCAAAAGAGGGTTCGTCAACGCAAACGGCATCATCCAGAATGGCATCTGATAAGCAGATTCACTTCATTCAATCATCTCCCAGCACAAAGCACTTTACGATAAAGAAATAAAAGAATACAGTGATGCAGAATTTAAAGATAGATTGTGGCAGGTGATTGCAGAACAGCTTGGAATCAGGGATGGTAATAAAACAAAGGATGTAGGAAAGAAGGATTGTGAATTTTTGCAACGAATAGAATAATAAAATGCATTTCAATGCAGTCCATTTCTACGCTCCAGTATATTCAGATTTATTGAACTGACATGTTTCATAATAAAATGTGAGTATAATGGGTTTCTATGTGTTTAGAGGCTGTACAAGTGTTTTTCCACATAAGAAATGTTAATTATGCTATTTTGAGTTGTGATGTGTCAGGAATACTTTTCTAGTTTCAAGTCAAATGGTGTAAAAATCTAAAATTGTATCATGAATATTTTTGGGGTACTAAAACAGTGTCATTAAATCACCCAAATGATTTTGGGCTTTGATAAAACAAGATATCAATTATTCCTACTGAAAACAAAATATGAAAGTTCTTGTAAAATTCCAGCTAAATTTCTTAATTACTCCCAACCACAACAACAGTTTAAACTGCTTAAGAAAGTGATGCTTTCTTTTGAATCGAACAAGAGAGACGTTTCACTTGCCGAGCTCGTCAGAAGGGAAGCTGACAGCGGCGTGTCGGAGGTGACACGGCTGGGTTTCGGGGGCCGATTCGGCTTTAACACATCTGTCAGTCGTGGGAAACCTCGTCGCGTCGCTCTGACGTGCTGAATCCAGCCAGACGTCCCAGACAGACGGCAGCAGACACACAACCACAACCTCACATCAGTCAAACGAGTCTTTTACTGACAATAAAAACAGGCCGGTGTCTGTCAGTCTGCTGGTATTTTTAATTCAAGCTGTCCTGACTGAGTATAGAGGCTCTCTTATGTTTCAAATAGAGCCACAGAGATATATGAGTACACCTGTGTGCTGTTGATTATTGAATTGGAAAACTGTCTGTATGTCAAACCTTGTCTAATAGGGAATCATTTTGAGGGAATTAGATTAAGGCTGCAACTAAAGATTTGTTATTATCTATAATTCTGCTGATTTTTTTTCCAATTATTTGTTTAAAGTGAGACTTTCTTCTGTAAGAATACATAACACGTCATCTTACAAATGAAAGTTTACAGTTATACGCAATAAAATACACCTCTTTAATCAATAAAAATGTCACAATACTGGGAAAAATGCTTATTATAACTTCCAAAAGCCCAACAACACACCTCTCTAAGAGCTTGTTTTGTCAAACCAACACCCAGTAACTCGAAGGCATTAATTCACAGTGATATAAACCAGAGAAAAATGACACATCTTCACATTTGAGAAGCTAGAACCAGAGAATATTTGACATTTTAATGAAAATAAATGGTACATAGATAAATACATTTTAGGAAAATACGCTTATATTCACTTTCTTGCCAAGACTTAGATGGGAAGATCGATACGACTCGTATGTTTGTGCGTTAAGTATGGAACAAGGGTCATGAGGTGATTAGCTTAGTTTAGCATAAACCTCTAAAGCTCACTAATAAACACATTAAATCTTCTTTGATTAATCTGCACACAAACAGAAATATAAATACAACATTTTGTGGTTTTAGAGGGAGTTTCTTGACAATCAAAAACGCCTATTTGTCCATCCATCAATTCTGTAGCATCTCTGCTGGTTGCCCGGCAACCTCACCGTGACAACAAGACTCCAGGAAGTCGTTACAGCATTTAACTGCACAAATTGCTGTTTTTACTTCACTGTTTGTGGATTTAACAAATGTATTTTTTCACCTTAGACAGAGTGACTGTATATTAGCCGTTTCCACCTGCTTTCAGTCTCCATGCTAAAGTTATGTTAATTGCTTTCTGGCTTCAAATCCATATTTAACGCACAGACATCAGATTGATATCGATCTACTCATAACTCTGAGCAAGAAGGCCGATAAGTGTATTTTGCTGAACTGAGATAATCCTCAGGGGAAAAATCACAAAAATGAAATAAAAGTACTCCATAAATAAATTCCTTAAATGATCAATCTATTATCAAAATTGCCGGTGACTCTTTCGTGGATCAACTAATTGATCAGCACTCAATCAATTAAATTTAATTGAACACTAAACTAGAAAACTCTGGACCAGAAATCTCATAATACCACTTTAGTGATTCTGGAGACAGACTGTCTGACTTACTGACAGAAAAGTTGTGAGAAGTTCCTTTTAAAACACGGTTAACTGCAACAATGCCGCCCTCCCCTCCTTCCCGGCTTATTTACGCCTTGGTTACCCCCGGAAACCAACGAACTGGCCAATCAGGGCCAGGCGAGTGAGAGAGGGAAACACAGACAGAGAGAGAGAGAGAGAGAGAGAGAGAGAGAGAGAGAGAGAGAGAGAGAGAGAGAGAGGACACAATGTGGCCTGGCAGCTTTAAGCAGCTGACACAGAGCAGGAGTGACACACACATACACGCACACACACACACACACACACAAAGCACAGAAACACACATATGTGCACAATGCTGATATACACACTCACATAAACACACATGCAGAGTGACACAGACGCGTAGTGACAGCCTCTCTCCTCTGGCAGGGAGTGGCAGGGCTGAAGCCCCCCAGGCAATGCTGCTGCTTCTGGAGGAAAAAACACAACACCCCCCCCCGCGCGG
>CAKAOI010030002.1:1294-19054 GCA_916701655.1 Sebastiscus albofasciatus | reverse complement strand
GCCCCCCCCCCCACCTCCTCCTTCCTTTTCCTCACTAACCCCTGTCTGTCAACGCTAAATGTGTGTGTGTGTGCGTGGTTTCCGTTAGAACGATGCTAAATGGACGATGCCTTCTGCCTCTGAGGCTGCATGTGTCTGGTGTCAACCGTACTTCTGCAGTGTGTGTGTGTGTGTGTGTGTGTGTGTGTGTGTGTTTGGAGTGGGGGGGTCTGGTCGAGGGCCTGAGGCGAACGTCCCCAACGCTCGCTGGAGGGAAGTCAATAATCATTAGTTTTCCAGGTGAGAGGTGCTCGGAGCATGAACCATCGACCTCTTTCTACCCTTCATGTCCGATTGCCTACTGCTCCATCATACACCATATGAGTGTGTATGTGTTGTACACAGTGTGTACTGTACATGTTTACTGAGCTGTAAGTGTATAACTTCATTCAAAAGTGGTAACTTAAATCCTGCAAAACTTTTTGTACACTTTGACTAGTCATACCGGCTGAAATTAACTTCAAGGAACACACGACTAAAGGTCTTTACACACCGGGGTGGGACGAATAAAACGACACGAAATTGTAAAATACTCGCCTGCGAATATTATATGTCTCGGGCTTTTATTGTGAAAGGTAAGAACGGAAGGAGTGGATCTGGTCTGGTTCGGACTATGGAGCCTCCGTGTTGTTATATCATAAATATAGACGCAACTCAACTCGTTCCGCACAACTTGATTGGTTGATGTCTTCATTTGCGGTGCGAAGGCTCAGAAAATCGACCTTATTCCGAAAATAAATTAATTTGTTTTTTTGCTGTGCAATATTCGCATTCTGTGTGAAAGTACTCATGACAAAAACAACAGTTTTAAAAATATGTTGACATGCAAATGAATCATTTGAAAAAATGCTGCGGTGTGTGAAGGCCTTAATAATACACAAGCAGATCCTTTAGATCCTTTAGATATTGTCCCATTTTAAATACAATTTCTGAAATTAGGGGCCATTTTTGACACACAAAACATACACAAAAAATACAAAATATCTTACAGTACATATTTTGCAAAAGCAAATACTTCAAACAAAAATATACAAACTCTTCAAAAAATTGTATTTTTGCATCACAACTTTACACACAAATACCACATAAATAGCTCTTTACACATGCCAACTGCACACTATCAGTTAAGTATAAAACACTATTATCTAGAGATTATCTTTGGCTTTTTCATTTGTAGCATGCTGTAAATATAGACGATGAACGCAGATGTTCAAATACGTTTCCCTCAAAACGTAATTGAGAATGCATTGTAGTTGTATGGGAACATAATTTTGTTGGAGAAAGGGTTGCAAGGATGAGGACTAATGCAGCCTTCGATTAATAGTTTATTGGGGAAACTTTCCAAACAGGACCAACTTAATTAAGTGTTTCTTATAATCAGGGTTGTTTCTAATATTCAGGCCAGTAAAGTAGGAAGGTTTACTTTCTTTTAAAGCAGATAGTTTACTTTACCATCTATATGAGATGGATGATATATGTAGAGTTGGTGTGTGTGTGTTCTCATTTTTACCTGTATCTAATGTGAATGCATGCGATGTAGAAACTAGTGCAATATTATTTAATTGTTTTGTCGATATGCAGATTGATGAGGAGCCGGTGTGTGTCTATGTGTTTATGGATCAAAGCCTCTGACTCTACACAGTGTGTTAGTGAGCGTCCCAGTGTATTTAGCTGCAGGTTAGTGGCCAGTGCATGCCTCTATTACTCACAATACTTCCTTATGGCAGCCTCAAGGATCCCTGGCTATGCACCCCGAGGCTACTGTTACGTCCACACCTCGAGCAACTAGCCGGTGGAAACCTACTGATTTTCAACGAACCGAGGCAAGTCCGCTGCTTTGAAAGAGGTTTCTGCGGGTTACTGATTGTTTCTTCATTTGTCTCTAAATTTGTGAGGTGAACTTTCATGACAGCTGGATTTGCTGCAGACTCTGTTGTCAGTGGCCAGAGAAGCAAATGAGAAGGTTTGAACTGTATTGACAGCTTTCAGCAGTCAAGTGTGTACGTTTGATTTGTTAAATCCTCAAGGAAAGACACTTTCATCCAGGTTTAGACTAATGTATTGAGCTGATGATGTCTTTCAATTTAAAATCAGATATGTAGACAAACTTGTTGAAACACATGTAGTAATTAATAAAAAAAAAACATATTTGAGCTGAACAGAAGATTTTAATGAGGTTTTAAGATCCCATGCTCTAAATATGTTGTTTTAGACTGTGATCAGAATAAAAAAACATGTGTTTTGATGCTGTAGTTTGGCAAATAAAGAGACAAAAATTACTCATATCATCAATGAGCAGCTGCAGTACAGAAATACCAACATGTTCACATCCAAACTTGTCACATACGGCCGCTTTGTCACGCCTCTTGGTGTCACTTTAGGTTTAGGAAAATAAACTACATGGTTGTGTTTAAAACTACTACGTTTGTAAAGTGAAACGTTGTCAACGTGGGACACAAACTGCTGATTGCAAAGTGAAAGTGACACTTAACGCACGGGACATGATCAACGGTCTCCTTGATGAAAGCCTTGTGTTTGCAATCTGGTTAGGATTAGGGAAAGATCATGGTTACGAAAATAAACACGACCACAGTCTGGGTTAAAAGAAACCAACAATGACTGGAAACAGAAAATAAACAGCGGTCTCCCGTGTTACAGTTCGACACTAGAGGGCTTTGTCACGTTAACTAATGTCATTTTGGGGGTATTTGTTGAAACCACAGGTGTGTTTTTCTGCTGCTGAGATGTGAGGATCATCGCTAGAACAAAGTCCAGCAAGGAACAGGCGTGGTCAGACAATCTTAGAAACTGGAAATAACCTCCCTCTTTAAAGTTTTACTTTGGAAGAGAAAACAAAGTATCATGTTTTTCTTTTTTGGCATTTTTGCTGTTATTGAACCATTTACAGTTGAAATGGAGTCGTGGGGAAGGAGAGAGTGATTTAAAGCTGTTTATCACCTATGCAATGTGAAATATGGTGCGGGATTGCAGAAAATCAAAGTTAGAATCTTCCGCATTGACAACTATTATTGGGTGTTGAGAATGGAACGGCCCATTGTTATTCCAAAACACCAATAGTCTGAATAATGTCCTGTTGGACCGAAAAAAAACCCCCATTTGTCCGACAGTCCGTCACCCCGAAAACAATCGCCCATTATTCCGAAAATACACACTCTCTGTGCAACAAACATGGCTAATTATTATGCAGGATGACATCAGTTGGAAGTAAAGATTTCATTGTTCAACATCGAGGTCCGTCCGAATACCTTTTCGCCGCACAAATTTTCTGCAAGATTCATAAGAACCCACAAAATCAGTTTTTATACATTTCCGTGCTAATTTTTCCGTTCTTGGTGTGAACCGCCTTTTAATCTATCTGTAAACAGAAATTAAAGTTTGTAGGCCGACTTCCTGGTTCAAACTTGACTTATAGTCCTCTAAAGTTGTGCGGTTGTATACTCCTTCTATGCCGAGGTGTGCTTACTTTCAGTTTCATTTCCAAACACTTGGTTTAGATAATATGGCTAAACGAGAAGTTGTTACCAACCTGTGTGATCGTTTGAACACTCTCGTTGAGAGTGATGTCGCCATGTCCCCCGTCTCTAGCGGAGGCCTTTGGTACCTTGTCATTCTTTAATCTACAAAATTTAGAGCCTCTCGACGTTGCTCTCCATTACTTTGACCGCCATGATTATACATTTACTCAGCGGGCGATTGGTTCAATTTGACCACAGACAGGCACATTGATTATTTTCCTTCTGTACGATGTACAGTCAAAAAGCTTTAGGGGACGTATTGAATCATCCCTGCGTCCTTCTGTACCCCGAATTGAGTCCGTCCCGTTGTTTATGTGGTCAGAATCGAGGTTTAATTTACTCCTCGCCACAGTCACCACATCTAATCAGACTGTAACTGCCGTGACTCTGAGTTCATGTTCTGTTTGGAGAATTAACAAGCTGAGAGAGTGTGTGTGTGTGTGGGCTTATGTGTGTGCGTGGGCTTGTGTGTGTGTGTGTGTGTGTGTGGGTAAGTGTCCATGAGAGTATGAGGTTGATTAGTCCAGGTTTTAATGTGGTGTGGTCGGCATAGCCTCGGGTCATGCAACAGGCCTATTGTGGGAGGCAGAGAGAGAGAGACAGAGAGAGTGATGATGAAGTGAGAGAGGGAAGAAGTGTGTGTGTGTGTGTGTGTGTGTGTGTGTGTGTTTCTGTCTGTGTGTACTGTATGTGTGTGTGTATGTTAATGTGTCTAATTAAAGGCGTAGGGGATCATGCTCCGGCACTGAGCTCTAGCAGCCGCCTGACGCAGATATGACCTCAGGCCATGGTCTATCTCCTACACACACACACACACACACGCACACACACACACATGTATCTGCACTTGCAAACCAAGTACACAACAACATACTTAATACACACACAAGAGCTACCATGGACACCCTTACACAAACTAGCACACTTGCTTGTATAGTTAAACAAGCATACAAAAGCAAAGATACGTAAACACACAACCACAGACCTGCTCACCCCATAAAAAAAAGCTCTCATGCACATTAACACACACACACACACATATTTCTTTGGAAACAGTCTTTTCTTTCCCTCCCAAATGTTTTCACACACCGTCCTTGAGCCGGAGTGTGACCGATGACTACACGGAGCAGGGACCCGAGGAAAATCCACTGGAAGCACCGAGGTTTTCTGAGCTGAATAAATCTCTCAGTCGATATGTCACACATTTGTGAACACAGTTCGGAGACACTGCAGCAGCTCCTGTTGCTCTGACCGCTGTCAGAGCGCTAAAATCACATTCCCCAAATTGCCTCGTTTGTGGAGGCTGAGGTGAGGAGACAAGTGAAAAGCAGCTTAGTGCCACATACTCGGCTGATATCGGAGCTCACCTAAGCTGAACAAGTTAAACACGCCGACTTCTCGCTGTGCTAACATTGATTCCACAATCAGAGATTACAGTAAACCCACTTTAGACAGACTTTTCTCTGTTTGTTAATTGTTGAACTAGAGGAAATGAAATGAGTTTTCTATCGAGTGAAATGCTTCAAAGGAGAAAATTTGATTTGTAACAAGTGACATAAAAAAGGCAATTTTATTGTGCAGCTGCAGTGAAACTAACATCAACGGGTGCTGATTTGCAGTCTGTCAGCTGCTGTGCAACCTTTACTACAACAGGCACTGTATTTTACTCAACTGGGGTCTTTTGCCGGGTACACACTATACGAGAATTAAGGCGATTTTGGACCCGATTCCCCCGCTCCCAACGATCGTCAGTGAGCCACAGATTTTTTTGATGTTTCTAAAGATGATCTTTCCAGATGTTCCTGTAGTGTGAGGTATGTTAAGTGTCTTTTACATCCCTGGATCAGCTCAGAAGTCCGTCCTTGCCGCACCGATTTCAAATTGCAAATATTAAACATGTTCTATATTTATGATCGGATATCCAGTCGTGTGTGGGGAACCCCGAGGACAGCTGATGACGCAGTCATGTGGGAAAGAACGACAGCCGACTGGGGAACCAAGCTGAACAAAACGTGAAGCATAAAGTAGAAACCCTCCATTATCTAATGCTAACTTTTGGTGAATTTAGTGGAAATCTACGGATGCAGTAGTGTAGTAACACTAAATGTGTATTTTGGATGTTTTCTTTCTTTCCGCCAGTCTGAATGACGACATGTTTCGGAAGCAAAATAGCCCAGAATCTCAAAATTGATAAGTGCATGAACAAACTTTTTTTTTGCATGTAATAAACAAATGTTTCCCCGTTGCGTTTGTGTTCATAGTCTATATTTACAGCATGCAAATGAAAACGCCAAAGACTCTAGATAATAGTGTTATATAATTAGCATGTGAGTGTGCAGTTGGCATGTGGAAAGAGCTCTTTATTTGGTGTTTATGTGTGAAGTTGTGATGCAAAAATACAATTTTTAGGAGAGTTTATATAGTTTTTAAAGTGTTTGCTTTTGCAAAATATGTAAAAAGGGCCCTAGTTTCAGAAACTGTTCTTCAAAAATCTGTAAGTGTATCCTCTCTCTCTCTGAGCCGGAGAGGACAGCGCTCCTCCAGAAACAGCGCACATTATTTGAGATGGAGATATTAAAAACACACACAGAGAGACTGAGTAGGAGTTTTGGAGCCAGATATGCCGTGACAGTCTGCATGTGTGTGTGTGTGTGTGTGTGTGTGTGTGTTTCAGTGCGTTCACCGCGAGGAAGAGGAAGGTGGTGTTGGTGGTGGGCGGGCTGGCGGGCTGGGCGAGGGGAGGGGAGGGTGGGGTGGGGTGAGCTGGAGGGGGGAGTAATATGGGTGTCAGGGTGCTAGCAGTCTGTCGCCCAAGGCTGTGACATTACCGCACTTCTGCTCCGCTTCAAAAGAACCAAATCTAACTGACGACTGCTGTGATGGCTCGGAGTGTGTGTGTGTGTGTGTAAGCAGTAGCCTACATACTGTATGTGTGTGTCTAAATGACGCTGGCTGTGATCTGAAATTGGGATAATGCGCTGTGACACACTGCCTAGCGAAAGGCTTGAGACTGTATTACCCTACTACACCGGCACCCAGGGCTGAATGAGTGTGTGTGTGTGTGTACACGTGTGTGTGTAAGGCCTAACACAGATTGATAGATTGATTGACAGACAGATAAACAGGTTGTGTACAGAGACCACGAGCGGATTCTGTATTGAGTTTTCAGTCTAAGTAAGCTGAGCAGTTTTTAGTGTCAATTGACAGACTGAGTGTTATTGAACGTTCAAAATCAGTTAGCAGCTGAACTAATGGAAAACCTATAGTCAACCATAGCGCACGATAACAGCCTGGAGAGTTGTTCTGCCAGGCTTTTAATATATTCACCATACACAACACAATTAAACAAAAATAGAAAGATGTGACAGTGTAAATTGGAAACTTTTTGAAGACTGTAGGAGATGAATTCGGGCAAGTTGAGTCACTCGTGTTCTCCAGATCGTAGAATTCCCTTCCTTCCTTTCAGGGAGACGGAAACATCATAAGTAGGTTAAAATGAGAGTCGAGAGTGAGTGAGCTCCCAGATTGTGTTGATGTGCAGCTATTCTGCATTAAAGATTTACGTTAAGTGGAAACCGCTGTGAAACTTTCATATCGTGCAGTGAAAAGTAAACGTGGTGGTTCGGTGGCGGAGGCCGTGACCCAGTCTCTCTCTCTCCCTTATGTTTCCCACTCTAAGGTCCCCGGTTTTGCCTTTCTGCGTGCGAATGTGTGTCTTTGCCGTCATGCTGCTCACCTGGACCGGCCTAGCATGCACACCTGCCTGCAATCTGCTCATCAAGTAGAAGCAGGGTGGGGGTTTCTGGCACTACCTCCAAGGAGCATGGAGAAAGGAAAAGTCTGACAATGTCAAAACTGCAGCAACACTTGTAGTATAAAGAACAACTTTATTGTGAGACCAACGCTTCATCATGAAACACGTTACAAACAACAGTTAAATAGGGTAGGTACAGTATGAGGCAGAAAAAAAAAAAAATCAAAGAGGTAAAAAAATATGACGGACATCCAATCAGTGTCAATCTGCTCATCCTAACTTGTCACATACTGACGCTTTGCCGGACCCCTCGGTGTCACTCTTTTAGTCGCTGTAAACACGTGCTTAATGTTGTGAATTAAACAAAAACACATGCCTCGGTTCAGGCAATAAAACCACTATAGTTAGATTTAGAAAAATACAACATGGTTGGGTTTAAAACTACTATGTTTGTGCAGCGAAAATGACATTGAACGTTGTGAACACGGGACACGAACGAACAGCTGATTGTAACGTGACGCACAAGACACGAACAGCGGTCTTCTGGATGAAAGCCTCGTGTTTGTTGGACCCACCCGCCCGGTGTGTGTCTTTTTGCTCTTAAAGCTACGTCACCACATTCCCGGCGTACTTTCCCTGAGCGTTTACTATTGCAGCAGGTTTACGTTATAGTTAATGAAAAGCCCGGTGTGTCTCATACAGACGCTAAAGGGTGCCTTGTGCGTCGGTATTTGACGCCCTGGGAATGAGGACGGACCATCACACTCTCTAATGCACCTGTGGTAGACTTACACAGGTGTTTTTAACTTAATGCGCCTAATTAGACCTCTTCTCTGGACTGTGAAGGTTCGCCGGTCACACTGGATCCCACTCTCCATTTTTTGCTGTGACCAGTAGCTCACTCTGTCGGTCAGCCCCCAAAAAATGTCCCCACCGTTTGGCAGCCACTGTCTTATTCAACTTTGACATGGAAAGTTGCGAGGCAGAGGGGGCGAGACTGACCTATTCGTTGTTTGTATAACTACATGGCAAAATAATACAAGCAGAAGAGAAGAGAGGATGCTGCTGGGCTGCAGTGTTTGAAGGGAAAGACGGAGATTAATGACAAAGTGTTTGATAAGAAGCTGTATAATTGACAACTGCTGCTGTTAAGCCATGCTAGCTCCCGCAGTTTATGTCTTCTGACCTCTTTGGGTTGGACATTTTATTGGAAATTTAATACTTTATCTCATGAATGTGGCCTGCCTTAAGGTTCTTTTAACGTGTATGTACATGTTAATTTATCATCTCCTTTTATTTTTCCTCCATCTGCTTGTTATGAAGCATTTTGTAACTGTTGGATAGAAAAATGCTGCACACTGTAAATAGAGATATATTCCAACCCTTAATACAGCGCAAAAATGACTTGAAACCAACACACACACACCTTCACACACACACACACACACACACACCAGAATATGTCACTGGCAGGGCTATTAGCACTTCTAAGGCACTTCCATGTCACCATGCCATGTTACCGCTAACAGCCGTGACATGGCTTTCTGCAAACGCTTTTATCATGTGTGCGTTTGCTTGTCTATTACAGGTGTGCAGATACTGTACGTATACAGTATGTTTGTGCATGTGGGAATGTCCAGGTACAATTATGTGTGTGTATGTGTGTGTGTGTGTGTTTGTAAGCGAGTGCGTGTGTGCTTTGCACTCATGAAAGGGAGGTAATTTCACGCGTGGTCAGACGGTTGCATTTCAGCTTTAGCCTGGAGTGTAGCAGGAACTCCTTAACTGTTCAATGACTTTAGCTTGAGGCAAGGTCCGCCTACACACACACACACACACACTCACACACTCAAGCACACACACCTATGAAATTACACCCATCTACTTGTTCTGCTTCCACACACACACACACACACACACACACACACACACACAGAGACGTTTGTTGCTGTAAGGTGTATGTAGTTGTTTTACGCCGGAAGGGAAGATCACTGCTTTGTCTGTTTGATAAAGCTACAACGTCCATCTCCTTCAAAGAGCGCCGTGCTGATCTGATGTGAGGCGAGTGTGTTGATGGATTTGACGATTACGCCGCCCAGGGCGCTGAGCAAGAAACGGTGATGGTGCCACGCTGTAAAACAGGGAAAGGAAAGGAACATGAACAACTTGATTAAAGAAGTTAAAAGGTGGGAAATGTCCTCTCATGGAAATCTGCACCTGCTGATGTGAATTCTCAACCAGCTTCTAACATGAAGACATGACAGGAGCCGCATCCAGTTTCACAACACAAAATATTCTCATTGTTATAAGTAACTGCAAATAGGAAATACGATGCAATGTTTTAAACCCTTCATTTACTTACTGTTGTTAAATATTCATCCATCATGTTTCCTTGTGTAACCTGCTCAGGATCCGCTGTAAAAATTGAGTTTCTTTCCAAACTGCTCAGTCAAAACTACAGATTAGGATATTCTACTTTATTATTTTTTAATAATAGACCCCTTGTGCCGGCAATCATTTGTGAGAATAGGTTCAACTTTTGAAATCTTATTCTGAAAACTAAGATTAATTCTTTCAATTCAACTCATTTCTGTCTCAAATATTGACGCTTGGTCAGTGCCCCATCGGCGTCCGAAAACGACGAACCAGGACAGCCTTTAGCGTCTGTATGGGACGCACCGGGCTTTCAACTAATTCCAATGTAGGCCTTAACCTATCGTCATTATCATTAGGTGGTCGGAGCAACTGACGTAGTATAAAGAGTAAGAAAGTCTGCGCAGGGAGGGCAGGAAGTGAGGTTGGACGGGTCAAACTAATACACGATATTAACCCATGAGACGGCTGTTTGTGTCCAGTGTGAAACCAAGTCAACATTGAGGTTTAACCATTGTATTGTTACGTAACTTCCATGATTAACTATTTTACGTAACAAACGCACTTATTTTAACCAAAACTACGATCTTTTCCTAAACCTAACCAAGCAGTCTTATTACCTAAACCTAACCAAGTAAACCTAAAAACTAAGTAGACCTACGTTGGAAGTTTATTTTGAAAAGACTGCATGTAACGAGCGGACACACCATCCCTGACACGTCCAAACCCGACGCTAGAGGGGTACCTATAGAGCTTTATCTACATATGTGACATTAAAAAAAACACTTTACATGTACATTTTATTTTAGAGGCGTGGCTCACAGACTACGTGTTTTCACGCTTACATCAAGCGATTGATAGTTCTAGTTTTATGTGTCCAGGTTTTGAGATATCTGTCTCAGAGAGAGATTTCAGAGATGTCTGCTTCCACACAGAGAACAATGTTCTGGTTAGTTCTTATAGCTGCATGAAGGGAAGGTATGAACTCTATCTATAAGATGCTATAACAACTGAATGGTGCCTTCAAGCCAGAATCAAATCAGTTAATGAATAAATCAGAATAGCGCTGATATAAAATAACACCGTGCTCGATTGATCCCACAAACAGAAGAACCTGCTATGTGTTGAAAATAACTATAAAACCAAAAAAACTGTTCTATTACTCTTAATGTATGAATTACCACCCAAATGTAGATTGAATTGTACAAGAAGATACAGTGAGTGTGTCGGTGTGGAGATATAAAAGAAGCGCAAAACAATATAAATATATTAATAGCATTTTAAAAGAATGAAATAAAAGAGACGATAAAATGCTATCTTTCTACGTATGTCAGTCCCGACCCCTCCATACCTCGTCTATCCTACCAGCCATGATAATAACATCCGCCTGCTGTCCCGGCTGTAAATCCGTCCCCTCTGTCACCAGCACGACTCTTGTTGTCACTCATCTTGATCTGCTGTGTGATGAACTCGGTGGGATGATCCAGCACCGCTAGCTCTCTACATGGAGAACCCAGTAAACTGGCAAACATCTGGCATGTGACCTGAAGCTAACGCTGCATCGCTGCTCAGCCCTTTGTTTTCTCTTTCCTCTGTTGCTGCTATTGTCACTGTGGCTGCCAGCCTCACCTTCATGGCCACATCTGGAGCACCACTGGCCACACTCACAAGGGACGGGATGATCCAACAGCACTGACAGTGAGGCATGAACCCTACACTGTTGTTTTCAAGTTATAGGGCTACAACTACAGATTATTTTCATAATTGAATGATTGAATGAATGAATGAATTGATTGTTTCAACTTTAAACTTGTCTGCACAAAATTTAGGAATTAAGTTTGTAACAATATGAGATTCAGAGAAGCTGCAAAAAAATAAATCACTTTTATTAACACAATTAATTGTTCATTAAAAATGCATTTGATTAATTTTCTGTCAATCCACTACTTGATTAATTGAGTAATTGTTTCAGCACAAGTCCCACTCGTACATTATATAGCCTATTGATTCTGTTTTTCACTATATGGCCTGTCTCCCTGGTCTACTAAAGATGCCAACATGCATTTAAAATTACATTTTTGTGGGCTGTTGATAGACCAATAGACTATTCGCCCAAATATAAAGGTGCTGCTGTTGAAGGTCTATTAGTTGGGCTATTAACTTGCCAGTTTTTAAAGGAAAATTCAAGTTTAATACAACTTTCGGTCTAATTGCTGAGATCTGTGATCACGGCGACGTCGTTGCAATGAAATCTGACGGGACAAGAAACACCAGCAGTGAGACGGGTCTTCTTTTTCTCAACATTGCCACATTCCCAAATCTCAGCAATTGACTTGGCAACTACAAAGTTATCATAACCAACAGAGATAACAGCTTAAACTATGAAAATAAAGACCAGGTTATCTGAAACCAGAATTCCCTTTTTTTAAGTCTTCTGTTTAATATCATCCTCAACGTTGCTTCCACTGCACATTTTCCTCCAAATATGACGCGGTAAAAATTCTATCTTTTATCTTTTATGTAAGCAAATGCAGAAATTTTAGCTCCAGTTGGGATGTTTCATTCTGGAATTGGCGCCAACACGTTACCTTACACGGCAGCTAGATTCTTGCGAGATCACATATCACACGGAAATCCATCTTGTCAGGCTTAAGGTAATGCAGTTATGTCCAGCAAGCTAGATCATCGACCAATCAGCGTCCTGTGAGGAACTACTGGCAGCTAGTGTATGGGCGTGGTTTAACGACACGGAGAGGCGTCTGTTCGTTCAAAACAACAATGGCAGTTCCTGAAGAGGTTAGCGCAGATGCTGCATTAGCATCAGTTATATCAGAACTGGAGAGTATTTATTCACTGAAAGAAGAGCAAAGAACGGCACTGAAGGTTTTTCTTGACAGAAAAGATGTTTTCGCTCTTTTCCCGACTGGCTTCGGCAAGATTTTGATTGACAGATGGTTCATCCAATCACCTGCTAAGTATCTTTTGAAAGTGCCTGCCCTTTTCCAAACAGTTTCCAATGACGGCTTCTTAGATGGTTCTGTGTAACAAACCATCTGCCAGATCAGGTTACCAGACACACACTCAACATCCTATTTCCATTAACCTCTTGTACATTAAATACCAAAATACTACACTATCAACACGAATACATACAGCGACTTTACTCTACAGTGTTACTATGTTGCTGGGGCACAGCTTTACGATCACAGGCAGACGAATCCTATTGATTTATTACAATTTGAAATAAAGTTACAAATTGCATCGCAGGTTGAACCCGAGGCTTGATGCTGCGGCTTTCTTCGTGTTTCTAAAGTGCATGTTTAAGCTAATGCCGCAGCCTAAGCTACTTCCTGTGCTTGACAAGCTGCTGTACATTTGCTAAGCTGGAGAGACCGTCAGCGAGTCTGTAGACGGGTCCAACGCTACTTAGCAAGAGGAAGAGGAGCCCTTCTGATCTCCCAGGATTACCCGGTGTGTGTGTGTGTGCATGTGTGTGTGTCAGTGTGTGTCAGTGTGTGTATGTCAGTGTGTGTGTGTGTGTGTGCATGTGTGTGTGGGTTCAGGGCCCTGGATGGCTTAAGATGGACTGTATATTAGAGTGGAATGTTAAGAGTCTCCGGAGTTTCACACCTTCCTCCCCTCTAAAACACACCCGGCTAATGAGAGAGAGAGAGAGAGAGAGAGACAGATGTGGAGAGGGCGAAAGGGAAGCAAAACACAGACAGCCTGTCTCCCCATCTCTGACGTATTGACATGCAGGCCATGTATGTGTGTGTGTATGTGTGTGTGAGTGCATTTGTGCAGTAGTAGGCTGCTGGGTTAGAGGATAATTGCCAAACCGTTGGGACCTGAGCTCTGCCCGGCCTGTCAAAGCAGGCGTGACAAAACCTCCAATCAACCCTGCAGCAACCAGAGAGAGAGAGAGAGAGAGGGATGGAGAGAGAGAAGCAATAGAGGGTAGGCTCATTTTCCTCTTTTTTGAAAATGATATCATTCACATTCTCTGCATATATTAAGTAGCAAATTACTTTGTATGCAGATGTAAGAAGCACCGCACACCTGCACTCTATCTATCTATCTATCTATCTATCTATCTATCTATCTATCTATCTATCTATCTATCTATCTATCTATCTATCTATCTATCTACGTATCTATCTATCTATCTACATATCTATCTATCTATCTACATATCTATCTATCTATCTATCTATCTATCTATCTATCTATCTATCTATCTATCTATCTATCTATCTATCTATCTATCTACCTATCTGTCCATCTATCCATCCACATATCCATCCATCCATCCATCTGTGTGTCTGTCTGTCGTGACCTTGTGCGATGGCGTTGGACCTCTCAACCAATCACTGTCGAGGTTGGATTGACAGACGTGGGGCCGAAGAACTGAGCCGTGATTGGACTACAGGCCTCTGAATGAGATACACTCACACACATACCTGGATACAAACATGCACACACACACATGCACACACACACACACACACAATACACATGCATTTGCACACGCAGAACACTGATAGAAATTATACAAAATATAGGAAGCAAAGATACAAACACACACACACATCAATACGCTCACTGACCACACGTACAAACACATATCCAGATCTACAGTATGCACACACACACACACACACACACATTGCCTGTGGTAGTGACTGAGTCCTGTGGTTATTACTGTAGTGCCGCTAGGCTGATGGTTTAGGGCTAGCCACAGCTTTCTCCCTCTCTCTCCCTCTCTATCTCTAGAAAACGCACATCCATACACATACATGTGTGTGCGTGTACACATGTACTGTACACACACACACGCAGGTTGTGGATGTCACCCACTCTCGGGGGATGCAGGCGGTTTGCCTGACGCTGGGTTTCTTCCCAAAGTGCTGCAGGGGAAACCCAAGGAGAGAGAGAGAGAGAGAGAGAGAGAGGAGGAGGAGGAAGTTGAGGATTGGTTTGGTGGTTTGGTCGGCTTTGGTTGAGTATTACTGCTACTGTGAACAGGAGACGAACCACAAAGGTGAGTATTGACAGTGAGAAACATTGTGAATTAGCTGTTGAAATTGGTGTCTGAGTGACATTATATTCAGCCTGCTGTCGAGGATATTTCACTTCTCTGTTGGGTTGATGAGACGTGATGCAAAGAGACACAATTTTAGAATCTTCTGTCATACTGACACAGTCCCTCAGACATTTTACTGCCTTCATTTATTTTATTTTAGTATTTTTTAGTGTCAAATGTATTAAATCAGTGACGGCCTTCTGCAGGACAAATGAAGTGCTGCACAGTAATCAACTCCGTCTACTACAAAATGACCAGCCTGTTCTCGTTCCCAGGGCGGTAAATACCGAGGCTTTGTCTCGGCTGTCTGCGTTTGGTATCGCCGCACACGGCATCCTTCAGCCTCAGTATGAAACGCACAGAGCGCTCCATAAACTACAATGTAAACCGATCAGCGGCAACAGTAAGCGCTACGAGAAAAATACGTCGGGAGTCTGGTGACGTAGTTTAAAGAGCGTGAAGACACACACCGGGTGGGAGGGGAAGTGGATGGGCTCAACAAACACAAAGCTTTCAACCAGGAGACTGCTATTCATGTCTTGTGCGTCACGTTACAATCAGCTGTTCATTCGTTTGTGTCCCGCGTTCACAACGTTCACTTTCACTTTACAAACGTAGTAATTTTAAGCCCAACCATGTAGTTACTTCCTAACCCTCACTATAGTTGTTTCGATGCCAAAAATAATGTGACGTAAAGCCCTTTGGTGCCACGGGGCGGTATGTGACGAGTTGGGATGAGATGTGTTGAAATTACATTCCCATACGACTAAACTGCATTCTCAATTACGTTTTGAGGGAAACATATTTTCTCCCAGATTACGTTCAAAGTTTTAAACAGCTTTAAACACATGGTTAACGTTATAAATACACAAAAAACACAACAAAACTACTGGGTTAGATTTAGGCAACAAAACTATTTGGTTAGGTTTAGGAAAAAAACATAACGTTTGTCTTAAAACGACTACGGATGTTACGTTATTAAACTACGAACGTAAATAAAAATAAGCGAATGTTGACTTTTAGTTTCACACGGGACACAAACAGCGGCCTCCTGGGCGAAACATCGGTGTTTATTGACTCATTCACCACTCCAACATTTTCACTATGTGGCCTTCCGTGGACTGTATCATTACAAACGTATTTGTGATCCGTCAAAAACAAACATAATCCGCGACAAAATACGTTTCCCTAAAAACGTAATTGAGAATGCCATTTAGTTGTATGGGAATGTACAGAGACGAGGCTGATCATAAATGAGTTTAAAGGTATATTGTGGTCATTTTCAACCTGGGTCTTATTCTCTCAATTGTTGTTAACATTGCACTCGCCACTTCAGTTGCAGAGATTCAGGAAACATAGACTCATGCAGCAAAACGACGGTTTAGTTTATCCTCAGAATGAATCGGGACCAACTTCTGATGGCTCTCACAGACAAACAAACAAACAAACATAAAATATGTTTGCAGCCTGGGCCCAAAGGCGAGGACGAACAGGTCTGCAGGAAGCGAACAGTGGGGTGAGACTCTGTTCAGCTGCTTCTCTGGAAGCCTTAGGAGACGTCTTTAGGTATTCTGCAGAAGTTCAGTGAAGGGCTCGGTTCAGCTCTGCAGGGACAACCTGATAAAGTTGATATGGCGAGCGTGTTAGCAAACAGACACGGAGCAGCATTAGCATTCATTTGGAGTTCTGGCCACCTGACAAATGTAAGTCCAATATTCACTCTCCTTTTAGCTCTGCTCGCCACAAACTCCTGAGGGAAATATCTGGCTTTTTAGCTCATAAATGCTCCACTATGTCTGTCATTTTGTGCCGGGCTGGTAGTATACAGTCTTCACTTAAAAACAGCTTCCTGCCGCGACACCGTTAAGACTGAACCAAAACAGTAAAACCAAAACAATGAGCTGAGAGACGCTAAAATGCTCTGCAGAACTGAGGGGAAATGCAGAGACAGGAGATGGATCTCTGTGGGCAATTTGGGCATCGCTGTCTACAAAAAATGATGTAATGTATGTCGCAAATACGTTTGTAATGGTCCGCGGAATGTTAAATGGTAAATGGACAACGCATTTCTAGTCTTCCGACCACTGAAAGCGCTTTACACTACATGTCAGCATTCACACACACATTCACACACTGATGGCAGAGGCTGCGAAGGTGCCAACTTTGCCCATCAGGATCTAATCTAAATACTCATTCACACACCAATGACTATACCTTCAGGAGCAATTTAGGGTTAAGTGTCTTGCTCAAGGACACATTGACATGTGACCTGGAGCAGCCGGGGATCGAACCACCGACCTTCCGATTGGTGGACAACCTGCTCTACCCTCTGAGCCACAGCCGCCCCCAGAAGTCTGCATAGGGAGGATGTCGGGGTGGTGGATGGGTCAATAAACGCAGGACTTTCACCCAGGAGGCCGCTGTTTGTGTCCCGTTTGAAACTAAAAGTCAACGTTCGCTTATTTTAATAATTATGTTTTTTACTAGGTTTGTTGTGCACCATTTTTGTATATTTGTATTTAGAAATCTTATACATATTCTATATAAGTAAAAAGTAACTATAGTCACTCCAAAAGCAAGTTGTAAAAGGACATGAGTAATCCAATTATCCAATCCAATTTCTTATTGTTACATCCCGGTCCTGTCTGAGTTATGTTTCCTTGTTTCTGTTGTTATTTCCTGTTTTATTTTGGTTCCTCAGTTGATTCTTAGTGTTAATGACCTTGTTTCTGGATTTTTTGACTCTGTCTAGTGTTTTGGTACGTCGTCTGTCCTCTCTGGACAATTACCTGTAAACTACTCTGTTTTTACATAATAAACACTCTTGCTTGCATTTTTAATTGGTGCTTTTGGGTCCATTCCCAGCTGGTTACCAAAGTAACCCCCAATACTTCTGCTTTTATTTCTATTTGCATTTTAAGGTACTTTTTATTAGATTTTTTTCACACTTTTTAGACTGTCAAAGTTTGTATGTG